>JAUKTV010000030.1:0-137571 GCA_030549205.1 Apiosordaria backusii
GACTTAATAGTAACGATAATAATGAAGGTACCTATATAGTACTTATAGGGCTTACTAAAGGTACTAAAAGTACTAAAGGTAAAGCCTTAGTAGTACTTTCTTTAAAGGATACCTTTCTATACAATATTAGGTTTATTAACTATATTATTAATAGTCGAAAGTAGTTTATTAATTATAAGCCTAATAATAGTTTATTAAGGATAATTTATATAAAAGAAGGTCCTTTAATACTTAAGGGCTTTAAAATTACTATATTTACAGTGCTTTTATAGAAAGAACCTTTTAAATATACTAAGCTTAAGCTTAAAAATACTCTATATATTCTTTAATTTAATATTAACCTTTTTAATAGTATACTATATTATAAAGCTAGCAGTTAGGTTAAAAAGGAAATACTGTATAAGCTTAATAAGGCCTCGATAGTGGTATTCGATTTTAAGGCTTTAAGCTTTTTTTTGAAATTATAAAAGGTAAAGAGGCCTATTATTTATTATAATATAAATTTCAATATTACTAGTTAAAAGCGAAAATTAATAGTAGAGCTTTTTAATAGGCCCTTATTTTAAAAAGATAGCTATTTAAAGGTCAATTTAAACCTTTAAAAGCCTAATAATAGGTCTATAAAGTTAAATAGTAATAGTACTATTAGCTTTAATTTAAATGTCTGAAAGGTAAAGCCCTATAGGCTTAAGGGGTTTAAATAAAGCTATAAAGAAGGCTATAGTTAGGATATATTTAAAAGAATAGAGCTCTATTAGTCTATAGAAAGCCCTAATAACTTAAATAACTCTAGCTTTAAAGGATCTAATTAGGGTAAATCTACTAAAAAGCTCTATAAGCTTAAAGAAGGCCTTAATAGTTTAAATAACCCTAGCCTATTTAATTAAAAAAAGGCTTAGGGGGGCTATATATCTAAAAAGGTTATTAAAAATATTCCTAATACTACTGTAAATTACTATAGTAAATTACTTTAGATAGTACTAAAATAGTATATTAGATTAGGTTATATAGGCCTAATATTACTAAAAAAAACCAGTAAAATTACTATTAAGCTTTTAAACCTAAATTAAATAAAAGAAGTAGATTTTTAATACTCGGCCTATAATAAAGTTAAAGTAGTAAAAAGGCTTTAATTTTCTACTATTCTAGACCCTCCTAAGGTCTTAAGTTCTATTAAAGGCGATACTTTTAAAATTAAGCCTATACCCTATAATAAGCTTTCTATAATGTTAATTTTAGTAGACTGAAAATTATAGTTTAAGTAGGCCTTTTACTTGCTAAATACTAAAGGACTAATTATACTAAACGCTATAAAAGGCTTTTTTAAAGGCCTAAAGAATTACTATAACCGGTACTTTATCTATTTCTACTATAATAGTAAAAAAGAAATTAATTATAAATTATAGGCTTAGTTTTCTACTAAAGGCGTTAAATTTTCTACTTTTAAGCTCTATATTTATAAGTAAAATGGCCTAATTAAACGTTCTATTAAAGTATTTTTAAATCGGTTATAGGCTATAATAGTATTATTATAATTCCTTTAGTATTTATAATACTATATAGTACTTATAGTATTTAAATTAATTAACTATACAGTAATTAATAATAAAGACCTTACTCTTTATTAAATATTATATAATAAATTAAAGCCTTCCCTTTTCTATAAACTAGATTTAAGCTAGTTTAAAGCTATAAGCTTTTCTATAAAGCTCTTTATTTTTACTAAAAAAAGGTCTAAAGCTTTAAAGCTATAGGCCTATATAGAGCTTAATAAGCTACTAGCTATCTTTAAAAGTAAGACCTATTAAATATAAATACTGGCTAAAAGGGCAATAGTAAAATCTTCCTTTATTAATATAGTAAATAAGCTTACTATAATTTAAAGTATTATTACTATTTTAAAAGGAGATTTAAATTAAAGAAAGGTAAAGCTATTATAATTATAGTTAGTAAATAAAGATAGCAACTTATATCTTAAAAAATACAACTTAGTTGGCCGGCTAAGTTTAGAATTTAGCCGGTAAGCTAATATTAAAAAATTCTCTAATAGTAAGCTAATTAATAGACTTACTATAATTTAAAAGGTTATAATCGATAGCAGTTTAAAGCCTCTTAATAGGCCTATTATAGGCCTTAAGGCCAATTTAGAACCCTTTATTAAAGACTATTTACTAATAGAAGTAAAAGAACTATATTAAAATATAAGTAAAGATATTAAAATAGATACTAGCTAATTTATTAAATTAATACTAACTAAGGCTAAGGCCTATTACTATAGGGTTTTTAAAGGTCCTTTTAGTACTAATTTATTACCTTAAATACTAAAATAAATACTAAAGAACTTTAAAAAATCCTATTAGTTAAAGGCTATATATAGTAAATTTAGGTAAATAGTTAATTAAAGAACCTTTAAATTCCTTTCTTAAGGCGCTTTCCTTAAAGACCGTACGTTATTAATTAGTAAGTTAATACTATATAAAAAGACTAATAAAGAAAATAGGCTTTTAAAGTTTAAAGCTAAGCTAATTATTAGAGGATTTTTATAAAAAGAAGGCCTAGATTTTATAAAGACCTTTACCTTTACTACTATACTACCTATTTAGTATATACTACTAACTATAGTAGCTTTATTAAATTAGGAAATAAAGTAAATCGATTTTATAAAGGCATTTCTTAATAGCTATTTAAAAGAAGAGAATTATATAGCTATACTTAAAGGCTTCTATAAGTTTTATTAAAAAGCAGACTTAACTACTAAAGCCAGGCTATATAAATAAGGCTTTAGGCTTAAAATTAACTAAATAATTTGCCTTTCTAAAGCCTTATATAGCCTAAAGTAAAGCCTTAAACTTTAATAAGCTAAACTTACTAAGCTATTAAAAGAAGAGAGTTTTATAGCGCTAATTTCTAACTTTACTATCTTCTATAATCTTAAGGCTAGGATTTTTATAGTAACCTATATTAATAATTATTTAATTATAGGCTTTAATAAAGTTTATATTTAACGGCTTAAGAAAAGCTTAAATAAAGTCTACCTAATAGAAAATAAAGAACCGGCTTCCTTCTTTTTAAGTATTTAAATAATAAAGGATAGGCGTTGCTCCCTTCTATAGCTTAACTAAGCCTAGTATATATAGAAGGCAATTAAGACCTTTAGCTTTAAAAATAGCTGTAAAATACTAGTTCCCTTATAGCCTAAAATAGTAGCCTAATATAAAGACCTTAAATTAAAAGGAAGCTTTATAAATAAGTTAGATTATATACTATTCTAATATATAATAGGTACTATAATGTATTTAATAACCTAAATAAGGCCTAATATTGCTTTTACAGTATAGTAGCTTTTAAAGAGTATACAGTAACCTACTATAATAAGCCTAAATACTATTAAAAACCTTCTAAAGTATTTAAATACTATAGAGAATTTAATAATTGCTTATAGCTATAATATTATTAGACTTATTAAAAAAGAAGGTACTATAGTACCTATAGACTTTATAGATTTAGACTTTATAAAAGACTTAACAGACTTAAAATCTACCTATAGCTTTATATTTAAAGTAACTAAAGGCCCTATAAGCTAGAAATTAAAGAAGGCCAGTACTATAAACCTCTTTACTTTAAAGGCTAAAACTAATATACTTATTAAAGCTATTTATAAAGCTCTATAGATTAAAAGGGTCTATAAAAAGCTAAAGCATACCTTAGTAGGCTTTACCTTACTATATAGTAATAATACTAGCTTTATAACTATTGCCTATAACTTAGCCCTTTATAACTATATTAACTATATATTATTAAAATACTACTAGATTAAGAAGTAAATTAAGGCATTATAGGTTACTATTAACTACTTAAATATTAAATAAATACTAACTAATAGACTAATTAAATTACTAGCTAGTTAAAAATTCAAGACCTTTATAGGTCTTTTAAGCTTAAAGAATAGGCCTATAGAGGAAAAGTTAGTAAAGGAATAGATTAAAAAACCACCCTTCCTATATTTAATTTTCCTTTATAAATTAACTTATAAAAGTAGTTGCTTAATATTTAAAATATATAGGCCTTAATACTTTATATACTTTATATTTTAATTTTTTAATTAGCTAATTAGTTTATTAATTTTAGCTTATTATAGTAGGCTTTAGATTTAAATCTAGGTCTATTACTTGCTATAAGTAAAGAAAAGATATTAAATTAGGTCCCTATAAGGCCTAAGTTTATAGTAAATAGTTACTATTATACTATATAGTAAAAGCTTAAGTTAAAAAGCCTACCTATTAGCTACTTAATACTTACCTAGTACTTTACTTTACTGTAAGGCTATTTAAAGGCCTACATTTTATTAACTAATAGACTAAACTGCCTGTAATTTTATATTTAGGCTACTAAGGCTTATTACTATAGGCAATATAAGTAGTCTAACCCTAACTCTACAATAACCTACACTTTAGGTTAAGGGTATTAGGTTTTACAGCTCTTTTATATAACCGTAAGTCGATTATTAAAAAGCTATAAACTACATTAACTTAGCTGCTTAGAAGACCTATAGCTAACTACTAGACAGACCAAATTGGCCTAAGATTAATAGGCCTATAGTTAAGTAAGTATATTACTACTATACTAAATTATAAGCCTATAGGCCCTATAGGTCTAAAGCTATAGAGGGCTTGGCAAATGGTTTATAGGGCTTAGCAAACCTTGGAGTTAACTAAGCCGTACTTTAGCCTATCTACCTGCTAAGGTATATAAAGCACCGTACGTCAGTCGGTAAGTATATAGTAAAAGTCAAGTATAAACCCTATTATAGAGATTATTATAGTAGATTTACAGAAGGCTAGTACTATAATACAATTGTTTACCTACTATATTTCTGTCTTACAGTACCTACAAGGTACTGTATTCTAGTATCCCAGCACTAAGCTATAGGTATTACACGTAAGACTTCCGCTATACTATAAGCTAGTGTATAAGCACTAATTACAGGGCCCTTAGGCCTGTAATTGGCAATACCTATTCCAATAATATAGGATATCCCTATATTGGTATTTACTACTTTAGCATTTTCTTCCATTTTGGCTATATTGTGATATATGTATCATTAAAATTGTAAATGTTAGTTTGCGATAGTACTGTAATAGCTTTTCTTCTTCAGCACTTATTTTTTAGTGAGGTTTTAGTGCTAAGCCTGCTCTTTAACTTGAACAGCTGTCTTCGACTTACACAGGGCCCCAACTAATGCAAATAAAGCAAATCGGGCTACGTATTTGAATTAATTTGTAAGGAAAAATAGATATTTGACTTAAATTGTTGAATTAGTCTATTTAACCTACATAACGCCAGCTAGATTAGCTATATTAATTATTAATATATTGAACTACTAAACTAACTATATACTTTTTATCATCTTACCTGTTATTTCAAAATACTGGCTAAGTAAATTTGTTTCCTAATTTGACTGTTAATTTCATAAAGCTTTTAGTATATTAATAGAATCTATATCATTGGAATGGGTATGGCTAATTATAGGCCTAAGGGCTCTGTAATTAGTGCTTATATACTAGCTTACAGTGCAGCAGAAGTCTTATGCATAATACCTATAGCTTAGTGCTGGGGTACTAGAATACAGCACTACGTAGGTACTGTAGAATAAAAATATAGTAGGTAAACAATTGTATTATAGTGTTAGCCTTCTGTAAATCTACTATAATAATCTCTATAGTAGGGTTTGTACTCGACCTTTACCATATACCTACCGACTAACGTACAGTACCTTGCATATTCTAGTAGGCAGATAGGCCGAAGTACAGCTTAGTTAACCCCAAGGTTTGCTAAGCCCTATAAACCACTTACCAAGCCCTCTATAGCTTCCGACCTAAAGGGCCTATAAGCCTATAATTTAATATAATAATAATATACCTACTTAACTATAGGCCTATCAATTCTTAGCCAATTTAGCTAGCTTAATGGTTAGCTATAGGTCTTATAGGCAGTTAAGTTAGCGTAGTTTATAGCTTTTTAAAAATCGACTTATAGTTATATAAAAAGGCTGCAAAACTAAGTATCCCTAACTTAAAGTACTACCTACTGTAAACTAGGGCTTATAAGGACTTAATTTAATACCCTTTCTTTACTTATAGTAAATAGTAAACTTAGGTTTAAATTTAAAGCCTACTATAGTAAGCTAAAACTAATAAATTAACTAACTAATTAAAAAACTAAAATATAAGGTATATAAGGCGTTAAGGTCTATATATTTAAACATTAAGCTATTATACTATATAGTAGAAGTTTAAGTAAGAAAGCCTATCTATTAGTTACTTAGTATTAACCTAGTACCACCCTTTACTATAAGGCTATTTAAAGGCTTACATTCTGTTAATTAGTAGGCTAAATTATCTATAATTTTATATTTAGGCTCCTAAGGCCTATTACTATAAGCAGTATAAGTGGTTTAACCCTAACCTTATATTAACATTACTTTTATAAGCTAAATTATAAAGGAAAATTAAATATAGGGAAGGTAGTTTTTTAATCTATTCCTTTACTAACTTTTCCTTTATAGGCTTATTCTTTAAGCTTAAAAGACCTATAAAGGTCTTGAATTTTTAACTAACCAGTAGTTTAATTAGCCTATTAGCTGGTATTTATTTAATATTTAAATAATTAATAGTAACTTATAATACTCTAACTTACTTCCTAACTTAATAGTATTTTAATAGTATATACTTAGTACAATTATAAAGGGCTAAGTTATAGGTAGTAATTATAAAGCTAATATTATTATTATATAAAAAGGTAAAGCCTATTAAAGTATACTTTAGCTCTTTATAAACCCTTCTAATCTATAGAGCCTTATAAATAGTCTTAATAAGTACATCGGTTTTAACCTTTAAAGTAAAAAGGCTTATAATATTAGCCTTCTTTAATTTCCAATTTATAAGGCCTTTAATTACTTTAAATATAAAGCTATAAGTAGATTTTAAATCCTTTAAGTCCTTTATAAAGTCTAAATCTATAAAGTCTATAAGTACTATAGTGCTTTCTTTTTTAATAAGTCTAATAATATAACTGTAAATGATTACTAAATTCTCTATACTATTTAAATACTTTAAAAGGTTTTTAACGGTATTTAACTTACTATAGTAAACTATTATATACTCTTTAAAAGCTACTATACTATAAAAGCAATATCAGGCCTTATTTAAGTTATTAAATACATTACAATGCCTACTATATATTAAAATAGTATATAATCTAATTTCCTTATAAAGCTTTTTTTTAATTTAAAGTCCTTATATTAAACTACTATTTTAAGCTATAAGGAAATTAGTATTTTATAGCTATTTTTAAAGCTAAAGGTCTTAATTGCTTTTTATATATACTAGGCTTAACTAAGCTATAGAAGGAAACGATACCTATCCCTTATTATTTAAACCCTTAAAAAGAAAAAAGCCGGCCTTTTATTTTCTATTAAATAGACCTTATTTAAGCTTTTTTTAAGCCGTTAAATATAGGCCTTATTAAAGTTTATAATTAAATAATTATTAATATAGGTTATTATAAAAATCCTAACCTTAAGATTATAAAAGATAGTAGAATTAAAAATTAGCACTATAAAACCCTTTTCTTTTAATAGTTTAGTAAGTTTAGCTTACTAAAGTTTAAAGCTCTATTTTAAGCTATATAAAGCCTTAAAAAGGCAAATTATTTAACTAATTTTAAGCTTAAAGCCTTATCTATATAATTTAACTTTAATAATTAAATCTACTTTTTAATAGAACTTATAAAAGCCCTTAAATATAACTATATAATTCTTCTTTTTTAAATAGCTATTAAGAAATGCCTTTATAAAATCGATCTACTTTATTTCCTAATTTAATAAAGCTACTATAGTTAATAATATATACTAAATAGGTAATATAGTAGTAAAGGTAAAAGTCTTTATAAAATCCAGGCCTTTCTTTTATAAAAATCCTTTAATAACTAATTTAACTTTAAACTTTAAAAGCCTATTTTCTTTATTAGTCTTTTTATATAGTACTAACCTACTAGTTAATAGCATACAGTCTTTAAAAAAAGTACTTTAAGAAAGAAACTTAAAGGTTCTTTAATTAATTATTTACTTAAATTTACTATATATAGCCTTTAATTAATAAGATTTTTTAAGATTCTTCAGTATTTATTTTAATATTTAAAATAGTAAATTAATACTAAAAAGACCTTTAAAGACCCTATAGTAATAGGCTTTAGCCTTAGTTAATATTAATTTAATAAATTGGCTAGTACTTATTTTAATATCTTTATCTATATTTAAATATAGTTCTTTCACTTCTATTAATAAATAGTCTTTAATAGAAAGTTTTAAACTAACCTTAAAGCCTATAATAGGCCTATTAAAAGACTTTAAGCTATTATCGATTATAGCCTTTTAAATAGTAAACCTACTAATTGGTTTACTATTAAAGAATTTTTTAATATTGGCCTTTTAGTTAATTTCTAAACTTAATCGGCTAACTAAATTATATTTAAGGCATAGATTACTATCTTTATTTACTAATTATAATAGCTCTACCTTCCTTTAGCTTAAATCTTCTTTTAAAATAGTAATAATACTTTAAATTACAGTAGGTTTATTTACTATATTTATAAAGGAAGATTTTACTATTGCCTTTTTAGCCAGTATTTATATTTAATAAGTCTTACTTTTAAAAACAGCTAATAGCTTACTAAGCTCTATATAGGCCTATAACTTTAAAACTTTAAACCTTTTTTTAATTAAAATAAAGAGCTTTATAAAGAAGCTTATAGCTTTAAATTAGCTTAAGTCTAGCTTATAGAAAAGGGAAGGCTTTAATTTATTATAAAGTATTTAATAGAAAGTTAGATCCTTATTATTAACTATTATATAGTTAATTAATTTAAGTACTATAGACGCTATATAGTATTATAAGTATTAGAAAAGCTATAATAATACTATTATAGCCTATAATTAGTTTAAAAATACTTTAATAGAATGTTTAATTAAGCTATTTTACTTATAAATATAAAGCCTAAAAGTAGAAAATTCAATACCTTTAGTAAAAAACTAAGCCTATAATTTATAATTAATTTCCTTCTTACCATTATAGTAAAAACAAATAGGGTACCAGTTGTAGCGATTCTTTAAGCCTTTAAAAAAGCCTTTAATAGCATTTAATATAATTAGTCCTTTAATATTTAGTAAATAAAAGGCTTACTTAAACCAGGATTTTCGGTCTATTAAAAGTAACATTATAAGAAGCTTATTATAGGATATAGGCTTAATTTTAAAAGTATTGCTTTTAATAGAACCTAAGACTTTAAAAGGATTTAAAATAGTAGAAAATTAAAGCCTTTTTATTACTTTAACTTTATTATAAGCTAAGTATTGAAAATTTACTTTTTTAATTTAATTTAAATTTAAAAGCTTAGTAGTAATTTTATTAGTCTTTTTTAATAGTATTAGGCCTATATAACCTAACCTAACGTACTATTTTAATACTATTTAAAGTAATTTACTATAGTAGTCTATAGTAATATTAAGGATATTTTTAATAGCCTTTTTAAGTATATAGCCTTTTTAAGCCTTTTTTTAATTAAGTAAGCTAAGGTTACTTAAGCTATTAGAGCTTTCTTTAAGCTTATAAAGCTTTTTAGTAAGTCTACTTTAATTAAATCCTTTAAAGTTAGGATTACTTAAGCTATTAAGACCTTTTATAGGCTAATAGAGCTCTATTTCTTTAAATTTACCTTAACTATAGCCTTCTTTATAATTAAACTTAAACTCCTTAAGCCTATAGGGCTTTACCTTTCGGACGTTTAAATTAAAGTTAATAGTACTATTACTATTTAACTTTATAGGCCTATTACTAAACCTTTAAAGGTCTAAATCGACTTTTAAATAATTATCTTTTTAAAATAAAGGCCTATTAAAAAACTTAACTATTAATTTTTACTTTTAATTAATAACGTTAAAACTTATATTATAGTAAATAATAAGCCTTTTTACTTTCTGTAATTTTAAAAAGAAGCCTAAAGTTTTAAACTTAAATACTACTATTAAGGCCTTATTAAGCCTATATAGTACTTTCTTTTTAACCTAATTATTAACTTTATAGTATAGTATACTATTAAAAAGGTTAATATTAAACTAAGGAATATATAGAGCATTTTTAAGCTTAAGCTTAATATATTTAAGGGATTTTTTTTATAAAAGTACTATAAATACAATAGTTCTAAAGCCCTTAAGTATTAAAGGACCTCCTTTTATATAAATTATCTTTAATAAACTATTATTAAATTTATAGTTAGTAAACTATTTTTAATTATTAATAATATAGTCAATAGACCTAATATTATATAAAAGGATATCCTTTAAAGAAAGTGCTATTAGGGCCTTACCTTTAATACTTTTAATACCTTTAATAGATTCTATAGATACTATATAGGTACCTTTATTACTATTATTACTATTAAAGTCTTTAAAGACCTTTAAAACCAGATTATAAAAGCTTATTATATAGGTAAATAAATCTTTAACTTTAGGCCTTTTTTTAAGGCCTTTAAGCCTTTTAAAGCCTTTTTTCTTTTTCTTTTAAAGAAAGCTACTAAG
The DNA here is from genome assembly GCA_030549205.1 of Apiosordaria backusii. Lineage (NCBI taxonomy): Eukaryota > Fungi > Ascomycota > Sordariomycetes > Sordariales > Lasiosphaeriaceae > Apiosordaria > Apiosordaria backusii. Next base: position 10,634 of record JAUKTV010000030.1, read on the forward strand.
GCTATTAAGGTTACTATTACTATTACTTTTAAGCTTCTTACCTATAAAGACCTTCTTTTTAATACCTTTATAAAGGCCTTTTTTACTTTTATAGGCTATATCTTTAACAGCAGTAAAGGCTAAAATATACTATTCTTTTAATAAGTCTATTATTAAAAAGCTTAGGTTAATAGTACTTATATTTTAACCTAATACTTTAATAGTCTATATAGTACTCTATTACCTCTTAGCCTACTATAAAAAGCTCTTTTCTATAGCCTATAGGTATTGATTTACTTAATCTATAATTTAAAGATTAATACCGGCTAATATAAATTGGCTAATTACGTTAAAAAACTTAATATTAAAGTCTATTAAAGAGTTTATAAATTAGTAGAAGTTTAAAAAGTAGTATTCTCTATAAAGGTTCCTTTACTATAATTTAATACTATAAAAATACCTCTAAATAAGCAGTTTATAGGCTTTAATAAGGCTTATTTACTATAAAATAAAAGCCTAAAGGTTTAAGGCTATACTATTTTAAAGTAATATTAATAGTAAGGCCTATTTAGTATTACTTTAATAGACTATTATAGTAAAGTCCTCTATAAAAGTAGCTATATCAATAGTATGTAATATAATATTTAAGCCCTATTTCTATAGATTAAAATTCTTAAGGCCTATAAGCCTTTAGTTAATAGAGAATTTATAAACCTTTTTAATTATCTTAATAGCAATAGTAATATAAAGGACTTTAATAGAATTACTATTAACTTTAAGCCTTAACTAATAGGCTACTATAGCTTTTTAATATATAGCTTTAACTACTATTAGAAAAGTAATTATAGTAGCTTTAAGCCGATTTAAAATGCTTTAAACTACTATTAAAAGCTTAATTTACTTTACTATTTTAATTATAATACTTTATAACTATTAAATCTAAGCCTTTTACTTCTTTAATTAAACAGTAAAGGCCTATATATAGTAAAAATCTACTGATTCTTTCCCTTTAAAAGATCTCTATCCAGACTTTATATTTTACATTTTCAAATCTATAAAAGGCTTAGTACATTTATTACTAAAACATCCTATAGGGCTTTAAAACTTTAACTTAGTACTATTTTTAATTAAGGCTTTAACTATAGTTTACTTTATATAGTAAAAAGGCTAGGTCTATAGTACTTAAAAGCTTTAAAGAATAGGCTATTTTATATAGTAAAGTACTGTAATTACTAACAATAGTAATAGTTAAAAAGGTTGCTTTACCTTCTTAATTTTTACTTACCTTTAGGATTTACAGAACTACCTACTTAACTACAATTAAAGTAGAAGGCTATTTCTAACTTTTATAAGCTTATAGTTTATAGGCCTTTAATACCCTATTAGGCTTAATTTTTATATACCTTATAGTATAATAAATTTAGTAATGGACGTAAATTTAAACCTTATAGGCCTTTAAAAAACTGAATAAAGTAAAGTAAGCCTAATATTTGCCTTATAACCCTACTTTAATAAGTAAGCTTTAAAATCAGTAATTTTATAGCCTACTTATAGTATAGTTTACAGTAGTTTAAGCTATTATTTATAGAAGGCTTTAAGCTTAAGCTTATAAACTTATAATTTAGGTAAGTATCTTTTAAGCTTATAACTTATTAAAATAGGTATAGCTAATTATAGGCCTAAAGGCCTTCTAATTAATACTTATATACTAGCTTACAGTATAATAGAAGTTTTATATATAATACCTATAGTTTAATACTAAGGTATTAGAATACAATACTATATAGATACTATAGAATAGAAATATAGTAAGTAAATAATTATATTATAGTACTAGCCTTTTATAAATCTACTATAATAATCTCTATAGTAAGGTTTATACTTGACCTTTACTATATACCTACTAACTAATATATAGTGCCTTATATACCTTAGTAGGTAAATAGACTAAAGTATAGCTTAGTTAATCTTAAGATTTACTAAGCCCTATAAACTACTTACTAAACCCTCTATAGCTTCCGACCTATAAAGCCTATAAGCCTATAATTTAGTATAGTAATAATATACCCACTTAACAATAGGCTTACTAATTCTTAGCGAATTTAACTAGCTTAATGGTTAATTATAGATCTTATAGATAGCTAAGTTAGTATAGTTTATAGTTCTTTAAAAATCGACTTACGGCTATATAAAAGGGCTGCAAAACCAAGCACCTCCAACTTAAAGTATAGGTTAATATAAGGTTAGGGTTAAGTTACTTATATTGCCTATAATAGTAAGCCTTAGTAGCCTAAATATAAAATTATAAGCAGTTTAGCCTACTAATTAGCAGGATATAGACCTTTAAATAGCCTTATAGTAAAGTAAGGTACTAGGCTAATACTAAGTAGCTAATAGATAGGCTTTCCTACTTAAGCTTTTATTACGTAATATAATAGTAGCTACCTACTATAAACTAGGCTTTATAAAGACCTAGTTTAATATATATATAGAAAGTAACGTTAGTATATAATAGAGTATTTAGTTTAATTAAATATTCTTTTATATTTAAAGTTTATTAATGGTATTAATAAGTAGTTAAAGGCTAATGTAAAATTTTCTTTAATATAGTAATTATTAAGGTTGTAGATATAGTAAGGTTAGGGTTATAAGTAGTAAAATAAAATCTAAAGAAAAGAATAGGGCTTAGTAAATAATCTAATTTAAAGTAAATTGCTGAAAACTACGATTTAGCCTTATTTAGAGTCTGTTTACCTTACTTACATTAAACTGTATTTATTTTATTTACATTAGTTAGGGCCCTAGACTTATATACTTATTAAAATAGAAAATTATTAGAATAGGTATAGCTAATTATAGGCCTAAGGGCCCTGTAATTAATGCTTATATATTAGCTTATAGTATAGCGGAAGTTTTATATATAATACCTATAGCTTAGTGTTAAGGTATTAGAATACAGTACCTTATAAGTACTGTAGAATAGAAATATAGTAGGTAAATAATTATATTATAGTACTAGCCTTCTATAAATCTACTATAATAATCTCTATAGTAAGGTTTATACTCGACCTCTACTATATACCTACCGACTAACGTACAGTGCTTTACACACTCTAGTAGACAGATAGGCTAAAGTACAGCTTAGTTAATCCCGAGGTTTACTAAGCCCTATAAACTACTTATTAAGCCTTTTATAGCTTCTGACCTATAGGACCTATAGGCCTATAATTTAGTATGGTAATAATATACCTACTTAACTATAGGCTTACCAATTCTTAGCTAATTTAGCTAACCTAATAGTTAACTATAGGTCTTATAGGTAGCTAAGTTAATATAGTTTATAGCTCTTTAAAAATCGACTTATAGCTATATAAAAGGGCTGTAAAACCAAACACCCCTAACTTAAAGTATATGTTAATATAGGGTTAAGGTTAGGCTATTTATACTGTTTATAATAGTAGGCCTTAATAGCTTAAATATAAAATTACAAGCAGTTTAGCCTACTAATTAATAGAATGTAGGCCTTTAAATAGCTCTACAGTAAAGTAAAGTACTAGGTAAGTACCGGGTAGTTAACGGATAGGCTTTTTAACTTAAGCTTTTACTATATAGTATAATAGTAGCTACTTACTATAAACTTAGGCCTTATAGAGACCTAATTTAATATCCCTTCTTTACTTATAGTAAATAGTAGGCCTAGATTTAAATCTAAAGCCTATTATAGTAAGCTAAAACTAATAAACTAACTAGTTAATTAAAAAACTAAAATATAAAGTATATAAAGTGTTAAAGCCTATATATTTAAATATTAAATAATTACTTTTATAAGCTAAATTATAAAGGAAAATTAAATATAGAAAAGGTAGTCTTCTAATTTATTCCTTTATTAACTTTTCCTCTATAGGCCTATTTCTTAAGCCTAAAAGACCTATAAAGGTCTTAAATTTTTAATTAATTAGTGGTTTAATTAGCCTATTAACCGATATTTATTTAATATTTAAGTAATTGATAGTAATCTATAATGCCCTAACTTACTTTTTAACCTAATAGTATTTTAATAATATATATTTAATACAATTGTAAAGGGCTAGATTATAGGCAGTAGTTATAAAGCTAATATTATTACTATATAGAAGAGTAAAGTTTATTAAAGTATATCCTAGCTTTTTATAAACCTTTCTAATCTATAAAGCCTTATAAATAGCTTTAATAAGTATATCGGTTTTAGCCTTTAAAGTAAAGAGGCTTATAGTACTAGCCTTCTTTAATTTCTTGCTTATAAGGCCTTTAGCTATTTTAAATATAAAGCTATAGGTAGATTTTAAGTCCTTTAAGTCTTTTATAAAGTCTAAATCTATAAAGCCTATAGGTACTATAGTGCCTTTTTTTTCAATAGGTCTAATAATATAGTTATAGGCAATTATTAAATTTTCTATACTATTTAAATACTTTAAAAGGTTTTTAACAGCATTTAGGCTTACTATAGTAGGCTATTATATACTTCTTAAAAGCCATTATATTATAAAAGCAATATTAGGCTTTATTTAGGTTATTAAATATATTATAGTACCTATTATATATTAAAATAATATATAATCTAATTTACTTATAAGGCTTCCTTTTAATTTAGGGTTTTTATATTAAACTACTATTCTAAGCTATAAAGGAATTAATATTTTACGGCTATTTTCGAAACTAAAGGTCTTAATCGCTTCCTATATATATTAGGCTTAACTAAGCTATAGAAGAAAACAACATCTATCCTTTATTATTTAAACCTTTAAAAAAAAGGAAGCCAGCCTTCTATTTTCTATTAAATAGACCTTATTTAAACTTTTCTTAAGCTATTAAATATAGGCTTTATTAAAACTTATAATTAAATAATTATTAATATAGGTTACTATAAAAATCTTAGCTTTAGGATTATAAAAGATAGTAAAGTTAGAAATTAACGTTATAAAACCCTCTTCTTTTAATAGTTTAGTAAGTTTAGTTTACTAAAGTTTAAGGCTTTACTTTAAGCTATATAAGGCTTTAAAAAGGCAAATTATTTAGCTAGTTTTAAGCTTAAAGTTTTACCTATATAGTTTGGCTTTAATAGCCAAGTCTACTAATTAGTAAAACTTATAGAAGCTTTTAAATATAGCTATATAATTCTTCTCTTTTAAATAGCTATTAAAAAATACCTTTATAAAATCGATCTACTCTATTTCCTAATTTAATAAAGCTACTATAGTTAATAGTATATATTAGGTAAATAGTATAGTAATAAAGGTAAAGGTCTTTATAAAATTTAGGCCTTTTTTTTATAAGAATCCTTTAATAATTAGCCTAACCTTAAACTTTAAAAGCTTATTTTCTTTATTAGTCTTTTTATATAGTATTAATTTACTAGTTAATAATATATAGTCTTTAAAGAGAATACTTTAAGGAAGGAATTTAAAGGTTCTTTAATTAACTATTTACTTAAATTTACTATATATAGCCTTTAGCCAGTAGGATTTTTCAAAGTTCTTTAGTACTTATTTTAATATTTAAGGTAATAAACTAGTACTAGAAGGACCTTTAAATACCCTATAGTAATAGGCTTTAGTCCTAATTAATATTAATTTAATAAATTGGTTAGTACCTATTTTAATATCTTTACTTACATTTAAATATAGTTTTTTTACTTCTATTAGTAAATAGTCTTTAATAGGAGGTTTTAAGCTAACCTTAAAGCTTATAATAGGCCTATTAAAAGGCTTTAAGCTACTATTAATTATAGCCTTTTAAATAATAAGCTTACTAATTAGCTTACTACTAGAGAATTTTTCAGTATTAGCCTATTAGCTAATTTACAAATTTAATTAACTGACTAAGTTATATTTAAGATATAGATTACTATCTTTATCTACTAATTATAATAGCTTTACTTTCCTTTAGCTTAAATCTTCTTTTAAAATAGCAGTAATACTTCAAATTACAGTAGGCTTATTTACTATATTAATAAAGGAAGATTTTACTACTACCTTTTTAACCGGTATTTATATTTAGGAGGTCTTACTTTTAAAGATAGTTAGTAGCTTATTAGGCTCTATATAGGCCTATAGTTTTAAAGCTTTAAACCTTTTTTTAATTGGAATAAAGAGCTCTATAAAGAAGCCTATAGCTTTAAACTAGCTTAAGTTTAGTTTATAGGAAAAAGAAGGCTTTAATTTATTATAAAGCATTTGGTAAGAAGTTAGGTCTTTATTACTAACTGCTATATAGTTAACTAATTTAAGTACTATAGGTATTATATAGTACTATAAGTATTAAAAGAGCTATAATAATACTATTATAGCCTATAACCAGTTTAAAAATACTTTAATAGAGCGTTTAATTAGGCCATTTTGCTTATAAATATAGAACTTAAAAGTAGAAAATTCAATACCTTTAATAGAAAACTAGGCCTTTAATTTATAGTTGATTTCCTTTTTACTATTATAGTAGAAATAAATAAGGTACTTATTATAGTAGTTTTTTAAGCTTTTAAAAAAGCCTTTAATAACGTTTAGTATAGTTAGTCTTTTAGCGTTTAATAAGGAAAAGACCTACTTAAATTAGAATTTTTTGTCTATTAAAATTAATACTATAGAAAGCCTATTATAAAGTATAGGTTTGATTTTAAAAGTATCGCCTTTAATAGAATCTAAGGCCTTAAAAAGGTCCGGAATAGTAGAAAATTAAAGCCTTTTTATTGCCTTAGCTTTATTATAAGCTAAGTATTAAAAACCTACTTTTTTTATTTAATTTAAGGTTGGAAGCCTAGTAGTAATTTTACTAGTCTTTTTTAGCAGTATTAAGCCTATATAACTTAGTCTAATATACTATTTTAATATTACTTAAAGTAATTTACTATAGTAATTTATAGCAGTATTGGAGATATTTTTAGTAGCCTTTCTAAGTATATAGCCTTTCTAAGCCTTTTTTTAATTAAGTAGGTTAGGGTTATTTAAACTATTAGGGCCTTCTATAGGCTAATAGAGCTCTTTAGTAGGTCTGTCTTAATTAGATCCTTTAAAGTTAAGGTTACCTAAGCTATTAGGGCCTTCTGTAAGCTAACGGAGCTCTATTCTTCTAAGTATATTCTGGCTATAGCTTTCTTTATAGTTAAACTCGGATCTTTTAAGCCTATAAAGCTTTACCTTTCGGACGTCCGAATTAAAGTTAATAGCGCTATTGCTATTTAGCTTTATAGGCCTATTACTAAGCTTTTAAAGGTCTAAATCGACCTTCAGATAGCTATCCTTTTAAGATAACGGCCTATTAAAAAGCTTAACTATTAATTTTCGCTTCCAACTAATAACGTTAAAACTTATATTATAGTAAATAATAGGCTTTTCTACCTTCTATAATTTTGAAAAGAAGCCTAAAGCTTTAAAATTAAATACTACTATTGGGGCTTTATTAAACTTATATAATACTTTCTTTTTAATTTAACCGCTAACCTTATAGTATAGTATACTATTAAAAAGGTTAATATTAAACTGAAGAATATATAGAGTATTTTTAAACTTAAGTTTAGTATATTTAGAAGGTTCTTTCTATAAAAGTACTGTAAAAACAGTGGTTCTAAAGCCTTTAAATATTAGAGGACCTTCTTTTATATAAATTGTCCTTAGTAAGCTATTACTAAGCTTGTAATTAATAAACTATTTTCGACTGTTAATAATATAGTTAGTAGATTTAGTATTGTATAGAAGGGCATCCTTTAAAGAGAATGCTATTAAGGCCTTACCTTTAGTACTTTTAATATCTTTAGTAGGCTTTATAAATACTATGTAGGTGCCTTTATTACTATTATTATTATTAAAGTCTTTAAAGACCTTTAAAGTTAGATTATAAAAGCTTGCTATATAGGCAAATAAATCTTTAACCTTAAGCTTTTTTTTAAGGCCTTTAAACCTTTTAAAGCCTTTTTTCTTTTTCTTTTAGGAAAAGCTATTAAGGCTATTAAGGCTACTATTACTATTACTTTTAAGCTTCTTACTTATAAAGACCTTCTTTTTAGTACCTTTATAAGGGCCTTCTTTACTTTTATAAGCTATACCTTTAGCAGCTATAGAGGCTAGAATATACTGTTCTTTTAGTAGGTTTGCTATTAGGAAGCTTAGGTTAATAGTATCTATATTTTAGCTTAGCGCTTTAGCAGTCTATATAATACTTTATTGCCTTTTAGCCTACTATAGGAAGCTTTTTTTTATAGCCTATAGGTATTAATTTACTTAATCTATAGTCTAAAGGTTAATACTGGCTAGTATAAGTTAGCTAACTGTATTAAAGAACTTAATATTAAAGTCTACTAAAGAACCTATAAATTAGTAGAAATTTAAGGAATGGTATTCTTTATAGAGGTTTCTTTACTGTAATTTAATACTATAGAAATACCTTTAAATAAGCAGTTTATAAGCTTTAATAGGGTTTATTTACTATAAAATAGAAGCCTAAAGGCTTAAGGCTATATTATTTTAAAGTAATATTAATAGGAAGGCCTATTTAGTATTACTTTAGTAGGCTATTATAGTAGGGTCCTTTATAAAAGTAGCTATATCGATAGTATACAGTATAATATTTAGGCCCTATTTCTATAGATCGAAATTTTCAAGGCCTGTAAGCCTTTAATTAATAGGGAATTTATAGACCTTTTTAATTATTTTAATAGCTATAGTAATATAAAGGACCTTAGTAAAACTATTATTAGCCTTAAGCCTTAGCTAATAGGCTGTTATAGCTTTTTAATATATAGTTTTAGCTACTATTGGAGGTACGGTTATAGTAGCCTTAGGCCGGTTTAAAGCATTGTAAACTACTATTAAAAGCTTAATTTACTCTACTACTTTAATTATAGCACCTTATAACTATTAAATCTAAGCTTTTTACTTCCTTAGTTAAATAGTAAAGGCCTATATACAGTAAGAATTTACTAATTCTTTTTTTCCAGAAGACCTTTACCTAGGCTTAGTATTTTGTATTAAATCTATAGAAGGCTTAGTATACTTATCACTAAAGCATTTTATAGGGCTTTAAGACCCTAGTTTAATATTGTTTTTAACTAAGGCTTTAATTATAGTTTGCTTTATATAGTAAAAGGGCTAAGTCTATAATACCTAAAAGCTTTAAAAAATAGGCTCTATTTTATATAGTAAATTACTATAACTATTAATAACAGTAATAGCTAAAAAGATCGCTCTACCTTCTTACTTTTTTACCTACCTTTAGGATTTACAGAACTACCTATCTAGCTACAGTTAAGATAGGAGGCTATTTTTAGCTTTTATAAACTTATAGCTTATAGACCTTTAATACCCTATTAGGTCTAATTTTTATATACCTTATAGTATAATAAATTTAATAGTAGGCGCAAATTTAAACCTTATAGGCCCCCGGAAAACCTAATAAGGTAAGGTAAGCTTAGTATTTACTTTAAAACCCTACCTCGATAGGTAGACTTTAAAATTAGTAATTTTATAGCCTACTTATAGTGCAATCTACAGTAGCTTAAGCTATTATTTATAAAGAGCTTTAAGCTTAAGCTTATAAGCCTATAACCTAACTAAGTATTTTCTAGGCTTATAACCTATTAAAATAAGTATAGCTAATTACAGGCCTAAAGGCCCTGTAATTAGTACTTACATACTAGCTTATAGTATAGTAAAAGTCTTATATATAATACTTATAGCTTAATGTTAAGGTACTAGAATATAGTACCTTATAAGTATTGCAAAATAGAAATATAGTAGGTAAATAATTGTATTATAGTACTAGCCTTCTATAAATCTACTATAATAATCTCTATAGTAGGGTTTGTACTCGACCTCTACTATATACCTACCGACTAACGTACGGTACCTTACATACCCTAGTAGGCAGATAGGCCAAAGTATAGCTTAGTTAACCCTAAGGTTTGTTAAGCCCTATAAACTACTTACTAAGCCCTCTATAGCTTCTGACCTATAGAACCTACAGGCCTATAATTTAATATAGTAATAATATACCTACTTAACTATAGGCCTACCAATTCTTAACCAATTTAGCTAGCCCAGTGGTTAACTACAGGTTTTATAGGCAGCTAAGTTAATATAGTTTATAGCTCTTTAAAAATCGACTTACAGCTATATAAAAGGGCTGTAAAACTAAGCAGCCCTAACCTAAAGTGCGGGTCAGCGTAGGGTTAGGGTTAGGCTACTTATACTGCCTACAGTAGTGGGCCTTAGTAGCCTGAATATAAAATTACAGGCGGTTTAGCCTACTGGTTAGCGGGATGTAGGCCTTTAAATAGCCCTGCAGTGAAGTAAGGTGCCGGGCAAGTGCTGGGTAGCTGACGGGTAGGCTTTCCAACTTAAGCTTCCACCATGTAGTATAATAGCAGCCACCCACTGTAAACTTAGGCCTTACAGGGACCTAGTTTAACAAAAATGGCTATTTCCACCACAACTATATATAAAAGTAGTTAAAAATGGGTGCAATTAACGTCCCAGTATTATATATACTATTAGTATATATAGGCTCCATTACCAGGCCAGTATAAAGGCCTGTATATTGAATTGGTGGTTGAAGTGGTGCAGTAGTTGATGAATGTGTTGTTCAAGTTGGATCAATTTTCTTGGCAAAAAACGCTTGTGCCACACGTCGTTTCGTATGCAACGCACAGCAGACGGGGTGATGAAACGCCAGATCCGTCGGCCACACCTGTGCCGCCTCCAGGCATATTCTACAATATCCACCGCAATATCCATGAACCGCCCAGAATATTGTTCTCCTGGCAAAGGATATCACGAAACCATTGGGCCGATACGATCTCTCTTTCGCCCCTTTACCACATCTCCGTTGCCGATCTGACGACCCAGAAGAGAATAGAAGTTGCCTCAGGTCGTTGTTACTTGGATATCCTCGGGTCGATGTCCTGCACAAGTAGGCGGACGGGGTGTCATTATCTGCCGTGTCGGGGTCCTGCCCACTTAGAGACCCTGGCTAATATGCATCCGTGCCAACTCATCACGCGAGAAGGTAGTACGGACGCAGTCGGACTCTTGCGCGCAATTGCCTTGTACTCTGCACCCTAAGCGTGTGCGGGGTTTGGTTTGAGACTCATTCATAGCCAGAATTCTGGGTCATGTCTAGTACATCGCTGACTGTCACGATGTCAATGTGCGCCCTTGTCCCGAACACATTGCCTTACCCCTAGACAACATGGCCCCAGGCGCGACAGCAAAATATTCCGCCAGCGTTGTCGATCAAACTCATGTTGCCATTGTCAAATCGTCTGAAGATGATAGGTTCCTGGTCACAACGGTCAGGGAGGATGAAGAGGACATTGTGATGAATGAGGAATCGGTTGGGCTCGGTTTGTACTATGCTGGTCGGTACACATGAAAACTGATATTTCAAGTTTCATATGAAGGAAATTCCCGGGAGTTAGAAAATACGCCATCATCGAATCATCAAGAGTCGCTTGCAGATCGCAATCCATCTCATCAATCGTCACCAACGTTTGGATATCCGTTGGAGCGTTCATGGTCGTCCCTTAGCTACCCATCCCCGTTGATTAACCGAGTTTGGAGTGCTGTTGTGCGGCTTGATTACACCCAAGGCCAGTTCCTACCCATCGGCCAGCTTTTGTCACTATTTTCCAGGGAGGCAGTGGAGGAGGAGCTTACTATCTACCGTGAGTCTGGGGCCCGTTTCGAGGCCAGGTTGGCCAATGTGACACGAAATGGCCGATGTAAAAGCATGTTGGAGACTGTAATCCTCGCAAAGAGAATCTGCCGGGCAAGTCAGCGGGAGACAGCACACGAAAATGAGATGTTATACAGAGCTATCGAGACGGAGCCAAGCAACGAGTCCGTAGCCCCGGACGTTCACTTCCACACTATGAGAGGGTACAGAAAGATATTTGCTGTTCTTGTCCTGATCCAGCTCCCAGGAAGAATCCAGCGGTTCGTCAATGAAGGGGTTTCCGACGCAGACCTTCCGTTTGTTAAGGTCAAAACCAACGAACTTGGTCTCAGGCGGACATGGTCGTTCAAGTTGCGTCGGAAGAACAGCCGCGGTACTACCTTGAGATGCTTCCAGAGATGGACGATAAGAGAATTGGAAATGTTCGAATCTCGGCAGTGGCTCTTTTTGGCACCTTACTTTTCCCGCGACCCTACAGAACCACGAAAGGTGCTTCAATACATACTCCCAGAGTCGGCCGTCTTACCATTTACAAGTCACAGTCGAGTAAGCGGTACAAGAACTCATTGCAGCCAACTATTCAAAGTCGGGATTCATCCAGATCATCACAGCCTTAAATACGATGGCGACTTGGAAACAGATTGCTCTCATTTCTTTGCGATCAAGGAGCTCTCACCAAATGCACATGCTAATGCTCAGGATGAGCTGCTCGCACTGCGGCTCGTGAACAAAACAGCACATCCGCATTTGATCACGCTCTTGGCAAGCTACCAGCAACATGAAAACCTCTATCTGATATTCCCATGGGCCCAATGCGATCTCGACTCATTTTGGAAACAGAACGACCCCCAAAACGATCCCATGATGCGGTACTGGGCCATGAGACAATTGGAAGGCCTCGCCTCAGGATTGGCCGCGATCCACTCCTTTCGAGTAAGTTCCGAAGACTCAATATTCAGCGGTAGCCCCATCATTGGCTTTCGGGACAACAACTCTCCCCCAGCCGTCAACGACCAACCAGAGATCGAAGTTGAACTCTTCTGTCGTCACGGAGACATCAAACCCCAGAATATCCTTTGGTTCCCCGACACAAATCACAAAGGAGGTATCCTCAAGCTAGCAGACTTCGGAACCGCCGAAGTCAAAGCCGAAGAAGCTGCCTCCAGGCAGTCATACGCCTGGTCGCAAACATATCGCCCGCCAGAGTCATGCGACTACTACGATTACTCCCTTCCCAGGCAAGCCTTGGTCGCCACCTCGTATGATATATGGGGTCTGGGGTGCGTTTTTCTCGAGTTCATCGTCTGGCTGTTTGGTGGGCCTGATGCGCTGGTGCACTTTACCACGGAGAGGTATCTGGAGGATCAGTCGATGGATGCTCATTTCCAGGTTGGCACCGCCTTCTTTGTGCTGCGCCCGGACGGTATCACGGGGAAACCGCTGGCTTATGTCAAAAAGTCGGTTGATCAGGTATGTTGGACAGCTAACGATCTTTACATGGGAGGCAAGCACAGGATAGGACTGACATTCATTCATTCTACTTAGATGTTCAGCGTCTTGCGGTTACACCCAGAGTCCACTGAATTCTTCCCTAAACTTCTTGACTTAATTCAGGATCATATGGTAGTTGTTGAAGAACCAGGTTTCTCGTCCAGGATGAAAGCCTTCGAAATTGCGGAAGCACTGAAAGACTGTCACTCTGCAACGGCCATTATGGACCAGCTGGAAGCCATGGGACTTTCGAGCAAACCTTCGCTTGAACAGGATACGGGCCTCGAGTCCATGATGGAGGGCCTGGATTGGGATTCCTGAAGTATACAAAACAGCCATCGGGGTATCATTCGGAGGCTTTTCATCTTATCACTGATTGCGTCACCTGTCTGGTATTTTATCTGAGGCGTTGTCAAAGGGCAAAGCAGATGGATCCGCAAGGGAACAAAGAACCCGATTATAGTAGGCATTTGTGACCCAGATCAGACTGGAGATAGTATTAGAAGCCAGGTGCTTTTCAAACCCAGCTCGAGTGGCAGGTATGTTGCAAGCCTCCCTTCAACCTCAGCGAGAGATAAACATCTCATCAAATCCCACAACCTCCCACTTCTTCGTCTCGGTGTTCAAAGTCAAGTTGGTCCCTGTCGTCGTCCCTCCCTTGGCAAAGCCAGCCTCTACTTTTCCACCAGCAATCGGACGAGAAAGCTTGTTCTCTCCAGCCAGAACAGTGAGATTGGCTAAAGGCAATTCCCAGGCATTTCTTGTGGCAACAGTGGGAGATCCTGGTTATTATCAGTATGACAATCTCACTTAAACATAGAGGCAAGTGACACATACCAAAGAAACCAGCGGTCACTTTGTTCTTTTGAACAGACAGAACGAAGTAGCCTCTGTAATATCCTTCGTGCCATTGAAGCACGTCTGTATCTCTCACGCGATCTCGAGCGTAGGTGTTGGCGGCGCTGATGGGGCCGGCTCGACCGCTGGAGCTGACTGCTGTGCCGGCGAACTCGACACCGAGAGAGCCTGATCCGGTGGTGGGGTTGTATTCTGACTGGCCGAGCCATGTCACATCTGAGACCTGTTTGAGGAGTCAGTACAGAAGTTAGGCGTGGCCGATGACGGACTTACCCAGTTGCGGTGGCTGTCACCCGCCAGGAAGACGTTGTTGTCAATCTTATTGTCGATGATGTGTTGCAGAGTCCGGTTGCGATTGGCCGTGTACCCCTAATAAAGTCGAGTGTTAGCAACCGCCTTGTCTTTCTTTAACGATCAATGAAGACCTACGCCCCAGGTATCAGTGCCTGCCCCATCAGCCCCCGAAAAGATAACTTGACTGCCAATAATTCTCCACTTGGCGCCCCTGTCCTTGGACTCCTTCAGGGTGCGATAAAACCAGTTCTCTTGCCTGCCGCCCATAAGAGAACGAGATGCCTCATCCCGGATCAATTCGATGTAAGCGTCATTCCACCCAAGTGAGGTGATGCTGCGGTCGTAGTTCCTCGTATCAAGAATGATAAGATCTGCGAGGTTACCGAGCTGGAATGACCGCCAAATGCGGAGGTTGTCGTCGAGGTCTACTTGTCTGTCATCAGGTCAGTCCATGTTGTTTGGAACCAGGGAAGCGTACCGCTCACCTGATAGGCATCCATTCAAAGTACGCCCTCACGGCATTCATCTTTCTTTGGTCGACACTGATCATCCGTCCACCTTGCCGGAACGATGCTTCGGTGTTATTGAGAGCGCTGAAGCCATCTCTGTAACCGTTGTTTGCGACCTCGTGATCATCCCATGTTGCGATCAGAGGATTTTCCGCTGTCAATAACTGGAGATCGGGATCGGTGCGGTACTTTTGCTTTTTGTTAGGCATGCCCGAAGGTCAAATCGACAGAGATTATTGCTCACCTGGCCATGTCGAGTTCTGTAATCGCCCAAAGTAAAGGTGACCCTGGGGGGGTTGTGTGCCCTCTCACCATCGCCGGCACTCTCATAGATGTAATCTCCAAGGTGAATCTAGGAATGTTAACAATTGGGCTTTTGTCTGGGAAAACTGTACACTCACCACATAGTCCAACCCTCCCTTCCTGGCAGCATTGCCATACGCATTGAAATATCCATTCGCTACACCTAGTGGTTAACCCCTTGCTATCTCTGCTCTGCAAAAGGATAAACGTAACTTACGAAAATTACTGCAACTAAACACCGCCAACTTGACCTCACTAACATCATCTCCCTTACCCGGGGTCGTCTTCGTCCTCCCAACCTCACTCTTCTTATCCGATCCACAAATCGTGAACTGATAGTTATACTCCGTAAACGGACTCAACCCCGTCGCTTCAACCTTGACCGTAAAATCAATATCACTCGTGGTGTACGCCCTCCCATTAGCAACAACAGTCTCATTCCCTTGACGTTTGCGTTTCTTCAGTGGTGTTGTGCTATTCGACGGTGTGGTGGCGAGCCAAACAGCCCAGTCGACGCAAATGGGATTGGGATCGGCTTTGATGTACCGTTCAGTTTCGTGGGAGTAAAGCGGGACGTTGCCTTCTACCGTGATATTGCCGAGGTCGGAGGCTAAGGAGGGAGCGACTCGGGTCCAGAGGATTACGCTTGTTGGATAGGGGTCTCCAGAGGCGATGCCATGCGTGAAGTTGAGATCGTCTGGAGAGTATGGGACTGAGTCTCGCTTGAGAGTGCGACGTTGAACGATTGGAAGGTCGATTCCGAGATTGGAGTGCCGGGTTGAGGGGCTGTGATAATTGAGGTTGGTTGACAGGTCGACGGCGGTGGAAAGGGCCACGAGGGCTGAGAGAATGAGGCCCTTCATGGCAAGAGGGATGACCAATTGGTCTTTGGTGGCACTGGCATGAGGATGGTAGAAACAAGCCCAGTTTTACAAATGAAAACACAGAGCTCTTAAGAGCTTGGGTAAAAGAGCAGAAGTTCTTTGGTACGTCATTGTCCAAATACACGCGCCGTCGGACATCTTGGTTATTGGTCGGATAATTGTCTGCATGCAACAAATCTCGCAATCTGTTGTGCCTCTATGGTGGGATGATGGTCAAACTCAGGAAGGATCGTCCTCAGAGTTAGAGTTGTGCTTCCAGAAGCTATCAACACTTTCCACTTGATGCGCGCACGTGGGAGCTGGTACAGAGATTATTGCTTCCCACGACTTGGACTAAAACGTTGCAATTGTCACCTCTTATGGAGACATGCCAGGGGATCGACGCCACCTTCCATTCCAAGAACCGGGGCGGGTACTGTGGGGGGAGAAGCGGCAGCGGATGCATGGTTGCGGCCCGGATAAAAGTGGTCCAGGGGCCGTCGGTAAAGTGTTCACCTTCATTCCATCAATTGGTCACCTCGGTGTGACGGCTTCCGCGGATGGAGCGTCGATCCGCAAGTCAGGATCGTATGCGAAGTAAGCCCTTACCCAAAGATGGGGTTCACAGCGCTGATAATGCTTCTGGTACTGCAGATGGGACATGTCAGCATCCCGACATGTTGGGCGGGAATGCATCGGGGACTATGAGCGCTTATCAGTCTGGAATGCTGACAGTCTTTAAGTATCTCTGTTGCTTATTCCCCAGTCCGATCTTTTTCGCACTCGTTCAAATCATCAGCGGCCGATACAAATTCATTTCTGACAGTGTAGAAACCGTGCTTGGTGTGGAAAGATGACAACCCGGGAGCATGACGTTGACTGGCTACTCGTTAGCTTCCCAGTTACTGCTGGAATAGCCGCAGTCATCCTTGCCATCATGATCAACGCGCTCGCGACGCCGAGGAAGGCAGATCCACGAGAGCCCCCTCTACTGAAACCCACAATTCCCTTTGTCGGCCATGCCATCGGGTTCATTCGCCATCAGGCTCGTTACCATTACACTCTGCAGAGAACATCACAGCAACCAATCGTCACACTGCCCATGCTGACAGGAAAACTGTACGCAATCTGGGAGCCCACACTTATCTCTGCTGGGCTCAAGAATAGACACCTCTCAACGAAACCCCAAATGGAGGCCGTGATCTCCCCGTTGTTCAAAGTCAGCAAGCCTACCGCCAAGCTGATGAAGGGTGGCCTGTCCGACTACCTCACAGACCGGATCATGTTCCATGCCCTTCCCGCCAGCTTCGCGAAAGAGACACAGCAGAAGTTTATTGATGCCGCCCTGAGCGAAATATCGAAATATTTTGTGGCTCTTTCGTCCGGAGCGAGCCGACAACAAGAGATAGTACCCAACGTCTGGCTTTTCATAAGGGATGTGGTAGCCAAAGCTACGACACCGCCATTGTACGGCAAAGATCACGATCCATTTACACATGATCCGAC
The DNA here is from genome assembly GCA_030549205.1 of Apiosordaria backusii. NCBI lineage: Eukaryota > Fungi > Ascomycota > Sordariomycetes > Sordariales > Lasiosphaeriaceae > Apiosordaria > Apiosordaria backusii. Next base: position 28,137 of record JAUKTV010000030.1, read on the forward strand.
TCTGGTAAGCTCAATAATTCGTGCTTGAAGTCAGAGGTCACTCATCAAAAGCAGGAACAATCCTTTTGGGACTTCAACGAATCCCTCCTCGCACTCTCAATCGACATTCTCTCCAACATCTTCGCCCGGGCAGGTAATATTGGCCGGGAGAAAATGGCCAAGGCCATCGCCCCATACTATCACGCTCACTTGGAAGACCATCCCTCCGCGTCCGCTCTCATCCGAAATCGAGCAAAAGAACTCCGCAACGCGGGGGTCCCAGTCGACGACATCGCACGGTTCGAAGCCTTGCTCCCTTTCGCAGCAATGATTAACACAGTCCCTACGCTCTTCTGGTTCTTCGCTCATGTTTTTACCCGTCCCGATCTTGTTCAGCAGCTTAGAAAAGAGATCGAGACAGGTATACTCTCCAGAACAGGATCCAAGGCAAAATTGGTGATTTCAGCAGCTGTTCTACAAGAAAAAACACCTCTTTTGTGGAGCTGCTACAAGGAGACTCTTCGCTTGACTATCCATCAAGCCGTCACACGAACGGTGATGCAAGACACGACTATCACCTCGGCTGCGACCGGACAAACGTACTTTTTGCAGAAGGGTAGTGTAGTGCAGATGTCGATCGGGGTAGCTCACAATCTGCCGGAGTTCTGGGGGAAAGACAGCGAAGAGTTCAAGGCGGATCGGTTCGTGGGATTGACGAAAAGTGAGGGAAAGGCTTTGAAGGCGGCTCATCAGCCGTATGGTGGCGGGTTGCATCTGTGTCCTGGGAGGCATTTTGCGTTGGCTGAGATGATGGCTGTGATGACGACGCTGATTGTTGGGTTTGAGGTGGAGAGTTTGGATGGGAGGGCATGGAGGGGTCCAGAGAGGGGGACAGCGAGTATTGTTGATGCGGCTACCAAGCCGAAAAATGAAGGGAAGGGGTTTGGGGCCCAGATTCGAAGTCGTGAGGGGTGGGAAGACGTCACGTGGGAGTATTGCTTTTAGATTTCATGGCGTGCGCGTGTGAAGAAGCCTTTGGCCCTGGAACGAATCTCCTTGAAAGAATCTTCTTGAAAGAAACACCAACCGGGAAACGCCATAGAAAGACGGGCCGATGAAGATCGTCCTTATCGACTGGTGCTTTCAAGGTGTGTTTAATAGTTCAAGAGGCCTGTCTGAGATTCTAACAAGCGTGGTTTACATGGTTACATTCGGTGACTTTCTTGACATGTGTCCATACTCTGAATGAGTACCTTATTCGACCAGTTTCATCAGAAGTACCTTCAAAGATACCTAGATGGCTGGCTTTAAACCCCTACTTCTGTAACGGCAGTCCAGACCAGTTTGATACCCCTCACAGCATGGCGTATCGATCCAGAATACTGCCTTGGTAGATGCCTTGCTTCGCTTTCTTATCATCACCCCGCAGTTCGTATAGGTTGCATCCATCTCCCCTTCCCGCTTGTCTTTACGACGATGATATCTCCAGTGTCAAGTAAACCTGGTCACAGTCGTTGAATCTTTTATTTCAAAAAACAGTACTTTACAAGAGTCAACACTGCTCACTTTATCACATCATGATACTAAAGAGACCAAGATAAATGAAATGGCAAACGGCAAAGGAGTCTCAGTTTCACACAGGCCGCGGCATTTCCCTGAGGAAAAGGACTGCTCCAGAGAGCCACCATTGCTATTAAAAGCTATAAGTGAGCTAAGCTTGCAGCTTGGCTCGCTCCAGTGGTATATATATGGTGAGGGCCACCTGCCGGTGCCATCACAACTTCAAATTTACTTTGACTGTTGAGGGTGTACTGCTTTAAGGTGTCATTTGTCGGAGCTGATTCAATCCTCCGCTGCAGGTTACTATTCGGCGCCACCCATCCCGTCTTCAAGTTGTGGACCCATTCCTGATCTCTGGAATCGGTACCTATACGGGCCCCTATCTGTGATCCACCCCTACCACCTTTCCAGCATCTGACTCCAGGTGAAAAAAAAGCTTCTGCCAAACCAGACTGCTCAACGTGAGTTGCCATGACAGCGCCTTAAACTCACAGCCCCTATTTACCCCTGGGCGGCGTGGGGGAGAATGCCAAGACCTGGCGGTGGAGTCAAGTGGACCTGAAACAGCAAAAAAAATCACAAAATTACATACAACACCGAGGATTCCCCAGTGGTCACCCACCTGAGTACTAGTTCGGCTCTCAGCTGCTTATCTAGGGGAGAGCGGACGGGATCCCGAGTTTTCAGCTGGATATGGTCGTATGTGACAGACTCATGATGATCTGGGGCTTATATAGGGTTTGGGTGGGAGAACAGTGGCATACATATGAGAGAGGACTGTGGTTGGCTGCAGGAGTGACTATGGGAATGTGGAAATGCGGTTCTGTGCCGTGTGGAGGTAATGGAGATTCTGGTCACGGCAAGAGAGGAAGACAGGCAGAGAAGCAAAGTCACTAGAATACCTTAGATCTGCGGTATCCAGCCAATGCCGGATGATTAATGACAAGGGTTCTCATGCTTCAACGAATCCAGATACCATAGCCACAAGAGAACGTATGGAGGATGACAAAACGAAAGCTTCAGTTTTAGCACCGCAGTAGAAGCTGTTGTTCTTCTTTTACAGCGCTGTAAGTTCGTCTGCAGTAAGAGGCCATAGCCAAAGCGGTAGAGTCTGTAGGGTCGCAATTAGGACCCACTCCTTGCTTATTAAATATCATCATTGCTAGGCTTAGCTTATTGAAACTTAGACTAATACAATACCTTTTTTCCCTTTTTATTTAAGTGCTTGTCTTGCCTTATAAGAACCCGCTGTATACAATATCATTTTATAGAGGCTCAATTGGAGATTACAAGGTCTATATAGGCGTATTTTATATATAAGTCTAAGCTAATAAGTACGACGGTTTCCGATTAAACTAGCAGTATAACGGTTAAGTCTAGTATCGAACGGTCTTATTCTTTTAATTATAATATTATATAGTATTTGCTTTTCTATAAATATAACTTTAAGTCTGAACATTTAAAAGTATAAAGTAGCGGCTTTTATTTAATATATTAAGCATCTATTATATAAAAGTAACTACACTATTTAATTAAGTTTATAATACCTAGTTTAAAAGTCTAAGAACTTTAATTTAATATCCTTTTATTATTAACTAATTTTTAAATATAATAGAGTGCTATTAACGGCATTATTTAAGTATAGTGTTTTATATATAAGTTTTGTATTTTAATTATTTAAGATTTCCAATTATTACCCTTTATTATTAATTATAATACTTTACAATCTACTATTAAATAGTATTAAGTTTAATGCTATTAAATTTCAGTTTAATTTCTTATTTTAGCATTTAACTTTAGATTGTCAATTAGATTAAACGGATCTTTCCTATTAGCCTATAAAAACAGGCCTAGTTAGTACTGGCATTTACTAGCCTAACCTATCTATAATATTCTAAGTAAACTAGTAAGACTTAATTTATCTTTTAAGTAAAGACTTACCTTATATTATTACCATTACTATTTATATAATATCTATATTTACTATTATTTAATATAAGGATAGCTTATTACTTACTATATCTGACCTTACTATATTAAATCTTTAAATCTATAATATTAAGTCTGCTATTTAACATTATAATTTAAACCAATCTTAAGATTTTAGACTAAGCCTAATATTATTTAAGCTTTAACTATTTAATATTACTATATACCAGCAATTTAATAGTATACTATACTTTACGTTTACCTTTAAAGGTCTTTTAAGTAAGGACTTAGAGAAATACTTCAAGGACATTAAAAGCCATATTATTTAACTATTAAAAACCGATCTTATACTAGCTAGTATAATATAAGAAAGTAAGGTAGTATTTTATAAAGGATTGGAAGGAGCGGTAAAGAAGGATTAATATAATTGGCTATTACTTATAAATAGAGAGTAGGATAAACTTAAAGAGCTCTTTAAGGTATAATTTAAGTTAAAAGTTATTAATTGTAATTAAGAGACGACTATATAGGTAAATAATTTTACTTACCGATAAGATAAAGCTATTTAGTAATATATAAGGTAAGCTTAAGAGTTTTTATACCGGTATAATAAAACTTAGCTTATTAAACTTAAATATAGACTTCTAAATTATTTAGATAATATAAATAATAAGTCAGACCAATGCCTTTAGAATAGAGTAATAAATCGACTTTTGTTAAACTAGGTCCCTGTGAGGCCTAAGTTTACAGTGAGTGGCTGCTATTATACTACATGGTAGAAGCTTAAGTTGGAAAGCCTACCCGTCAGCTACCCGGCACTTGCCCGGCACCTTACTTCACTGCAGGGCTATTCAAAGGCCTGCATCCCGCTAACCAGTGAGCCAAACTGCCTGTAATTTTATATTCAGGCTACTAAGGCCCACTACTGTAGGCAGTATAAGTGGCCTAACCCTAACCCTACGTTAACCCGCACTTTAGGTTGGAGGTACTCAGTTTCACGGCCCTTTTATATGGCCGTAAGTCGATTTTTAAAGAGCTGTAAACCACACTAACTTAGCTGCCTATAAGACCTATAGCTAACCACTGGGCTGGCCAAATTGGCCAAGAATTGGTAGGCCTATAATTAAATAGGTATATTACTACTATACTAAATTATAGGCCTATAGGCCCTGTAGGTCGGGAGCTATAGAGGGCTTGGTAAGTAGTTTACAGGGCTTAGCAAACCTCGGGTTTAACCAAGCCATACTCTAGCCTATCTGCCCGCTGGGGTATGCGAGGCACCGTATGTCAGTCGGTAGGTATATGGTAGAGGTCGAGTATGAACCCTACTATAGAGACTATTACAGTGGATTTATAGAAGGCTAGTACTATAATATAATTGTTTACCTACTATATTTCTATTCTATAGCACCTGCATGGTACTGTATTCTAGTATCCTAGTACTAAGCTATAGGTATTATATATAAGACTTCCGCTGTACTATGAGCTAGTGTGTAAGTATTAATTATAGGGCCTTTAGGCCTGTAATTGGCTATACCTATTCTAATAGGTTATAAGCCTAGAAGATACTTAATTGGGTTATAGGCTTATAAGCTTAAGCTTAAAGCCTTCTATAAATAACGGCTTAGGCCACTGTAGATTGTACTATAAGTAAGCTATAAAATCACTGATTTTAAAGCCTACTTATCGAGGTAAGGTTATAAGGTAAATACTAGGCTTGCCTTACCTTATTAGGTTTTCCGGGAGCCTATAAGGTTTAAATTTGCGTCTGCTACTAAATTTGTTGCACCGTAAGGCGCGTAAAAATTAGGCTTAATAGGGCATTGAAGGCCTATAAGCTATAAGCTTATAAAAGCTAGAAATAGCCTTTTACTTTAATTGTAGTTAGGTAGGTAGTTCTGTAAATCCTAAAAGTAGGTAAAAAAGTAAAAAGGTAAAGCGACCTTTTTAGCTACTACTGCTATTAATGGTTATAGTAATTTACTATGTAAAATAGAGCCTATTCTTTAAGGCTTTTAGGCGCTATAGACCTAGCCTTCTTACTATATAAAGCAAACTATAGCTAAAGCCTTAATTAAAAACGGTACTAGGCTAGGGTCTTAGAGCTCTATAGGACGTTCTAGCGGTAAGCGTATTAAGCCTTCTATAGATTTAAAAATGCAAGATAATAAGCTTAGGCAGGGGTTTTCTAAGAGGAAAGAATCAGTAGATTCTTATTATATATAGGCCTTTACTATTTAACTAAGGAAGTAAGAGGTTTAGATTTAACAGTTATAAAGCACTATAACTGAAGTAGTAAAGTAAATTAAGCTCTTAATAGCGGCTTAAAGTACTTTAAACTGGCTTAAGGCCACTATAACCGCTCCTTTAGTAGTAGCTAAAGCTATATACTAAGAAGCTGCAGTAGCCTACTAACTAAGGCTTAAGGCTAATAGTAGTTCCGCTAAGGTCCTTTATATTACTATAACTATTAAGATAATTAAAAAGGTCTACGAATTCTCTATTAACTAAAGGCTTATAAGCTTTGAGAATTTCGATCTATAAAAATAGGGCCTAAATATTATACTATATACTATTGATATAGCTACTTTTATAGAGGACCCTATTATAGTAGCCTACTAAAGTAATATTAAATAGGCTTTACTATTAATATTACTTTAAGATAGTATAGCCTTAGGCCTCCAGGTTTCTATTTTATAATAAACAAGCCCTATTAAAGCCTATAAACTGCTTATTTAAAGGTATTTCTATAGCGTTAAATTATAGTAAGGGAACCTCTATAAGGAATACTACTCTCTAAACTTCTACCAATTTATAGGCTCTTTAACGGACTTTAATACTAAGTTCTTTAATGCAGTTAGCTGGCTTATATTAGCCGGCATTAACCTTTAGATTATAGATTAGGTAAATTAATACTTATAGGCTATAGAAAAGAGCTTTCTATAGTAGGCTGAGAGGTAATAAAGTACTATATAGACTGTTAAAGCACTAGGCTAAAATATAGATACTATTGACTTAAGCTTTTTAATAGCGGACCTATTAGAAGAATAGCGTATTTTAGCCTTTACAGTTACTAAAGGTATAGCCTATAGAAGTAGAAAAGGCCTTTATAAAGGCGTTAAAAAGAAGGTCTTTATAGATAAGAAGCTTAAAAGTAATAGTAATAGTAGCCTTAATAGCCTAAGTGGCTTTTTTTAGAAGAAAAAGAAGAAAGGCTTTAAAAGGCCTAAAGGCCTTAAAGAAAGGCCTAAGGTTAAAGATTCGTTTACCTATATAATAAGCTTCTATAATCTAGCTTTAAGGGTCTTTAAAGACTTTAATAGTGACGATAGTAACGAAGGTACCTATATAGTACTTATAGAGCCTGCTAAAGGCGCTAAAAGCATTAAAGGTAAGGCCTTAGTAATACTCTCTTTAAGGGATATCCTTCTATACAATACTGGGTCTACTGACTATATTATTAACAGTCGAAAATAGTTTATTAACTATAAGCTTAATAATAGCTTACTAAAGACAATTTATATAGAAGGAGGTTCCTTAATACCTAAGGGCTTTAAAACCGCTATATTTACAATACTTTTATAAAAAGAACCCTTTAAATATATTAAGCTTAAGCTTAAAAATGCTTTATATATTCTTTAGTTTAATATTAACCTTTTTAATAGTATATTATATTATAAAGTTAGCGGTTAGGTTAAAAAGGAAGTACTATATAGGTTTAATAAGGCCCTGATAGCGGTATTTGATTTTATTTAAAATTATAGGGAATAGAGAGGCCTATTATTTACTATAATGTAAGTTTTAATATTATTAGTCGGGAGCGAAAATTAGTAGTTAAGCTTTCTAATAAGCCTTTATTTTAAAAAGATAGCTATTTAAAGGTCGATTTAGACCTTTAAAGGCCTAGTAATAGGCCTATAGAGCCAAATAGCAATAGGGCTATTAGCTTTAATTCAAATATTTAAAAGGTAAAGCCCTATAGGCTTAGAAGGTTTAAGTCTGGTTATAAAGAAGGCTATAGCCAGGGCAGATTTAGAAGAATAGAGCTCTGTTAGCTTATAGAAGGCCTTAATAGCTTAAGTAACTTCGGCTTTAGAAGATCTAGTTAAGGCAGACCTACTGAAAAGCTCTATTAGCCTATAGAAGGCTTTAATAGCTTAAGTAACCTTGGCCTATTTAATTAAGAAGAGGCTTAGAGGGGCTATATACCTAGAGAGGCTATTAAAAATATCCCTAATATTACTATAGACTATTATAGTAAATTGCTTTAAGTAGTATTAAAATAGTATATTAGGCTAGGTTATATAGGCTTAATATTATTAAAAAAGATTAGTAAAATTACTACTAAGCTTTTAAACTTAGATTAAATAAAGAAAGTAGATTTTTAATACTTGGCTTATAATAAAGTTAAGGTAGTAAGAAGGCTTTAATTTTCTACTATTCCAGACCTTCTTAAGGTCTTAGGTTCTATTAAAGGTAATACCTTTAAAATTAAGCCTATACCCTATAATAGGCTTCCTATAGTGTTAATTTTAGTAGACTGAAAATCCTAGTTTAGGTAGGCCTTTTATTTACTAAACGCTAAGGGACTAACTATACTAAGTATTATTAAAGGCTTTTTTAAAGGCCTAAAGAATTGCTACGATAGGTACTTTATCTATTTTTACTATAACGGTAGGAAAGAAATTAACTATAAATTATAGGTCTAGTTTTTTACTAAAGGCGTTAAATTTTCTATTTTTAAGCTCTATATTTATAAGTAAAATAGCCTAATTGAACGCTTTATTAAAGTATTTTTAAACTGGTTATAGGCTATAATAGTATTATTATAGCTTTCTTAATACTTATAGTGCTATATAGTATTTATAGTATTTGAATTAGTTAACTGTACGGTAGTTAGTAATAAAGACTTAACTTTCTATTAAATGCTTTATAATAAATTAAAGCCTTCCCTTTTCTATAAGCTAGACTTAAGTTAGTTTAAGGCTGTAGGTTCTTTTATAAAGCTCTTTATTCCTATTGAAAAAAGGTCTAGAGCTTTAAAGCTATAGGCCTATATAAAGCTTAGTAAGCTATTGGCTGTTTTTAAAAGTAAGACCTATTAAGTATAAATACCGGCTAGAAGGGCAGTAGTAAAATCTTCCTTTATAAATATAGTAGACGAACTTACTGTAATTTAAAGTATTACTGCTATTTTAAAAGGAGATTTAAGCTGAGGGAGGGTAGAGTTATTATAATTAGTAGATAAAGATAGCGACCTATACTTTAAATACGACTTAGTCGGCTGATTAAATTTGGAAATTAGTTAATAGGCTAATATTGAAAATTTCTTTAATAGCAAGTTAATTAATAGGTTTACTATTTAGAAGGCTATAATTAATAGTAGCTTAAAGCTTTTTAATAGGCTTATTATAGGCTTTGAGGTTAGTTTAGAATCCTCTATTAAAAACTACTTACTAATGGAAGTAGAAGAACTATATTTAAGTGTAAGTAAAGATATTAAAATAGGTATTAGCCAATTTATTAAATCAATATTAGCTAGGGTTAAGGCCTATTATTATAGGGTCTTTAGGGGTTCTTTTAGTATTAGTTTATTACCTTGAATATTAAAATAAGTGCTAAAGAATTTTAAAAAATCCTACTAGTTAGAGGCTATATATAGCAAATTTAGGTAAATAGTTAATTAAAAAACCTTTAAGTTCCTTTTTTAAAGTACTTTTCTTAAGGACTGTATACTATTAATTAGTAGGTTAATACTATGTAAAAAGACCGATAAAGAAAATAGGCTTTTAAAGTTTAAAGCTAGGCTAGTTATTAGAGGATTTTTATAGAAGGAAGGCTTAGACTTTATAGAGACCTTTGCCTTTATTACTATATTACTTATTTAGTATATACTGTTAACTATAGTAGCTTTATTAAATTAGGAAATAGAGTAGATCGATTTTATAAGGGCATTTCTTAATAGCTATTTAAAAAAGGAGAATTATATAGTAATACTTAAGGGCTTTTATAAGTTTTACTAATTAGTAAACTTGGCTATTAAAGCTAAGCTATATAAGTAAGGCTTTAGGCTTAAAATTAGTTAAATAATTTGCCTTTTTAAAGCCTTATATAATTTAAAGTAAAGCCTTAAACTTTAGTAAGCTAAACTTACTAAGCTATTAAAAGAAGAAGGTTTTATAGTATTAATTTTTAACTTTACTATCTTTTATAATCCTAAGGTTAGGATTTTTATAGTAACCTATATTAATAATTGTTTAATTATAGGCTTTAATAAAGCCTATATTTAACAGCTTAAGAAAAGTTTAAATAAGGTCTACTTAATAAAAGATAAAGGGCCGGCTTCCTTCTTTTTAGAGGTTTAAATAATAAAGAATAGACGTCGTTCTCTTCTATAGTTTAGTTAAGCTTAGTATATATAAAAAGCAATTAAGACTTTTAGCTTTAAAAATAGCTATAAAATACTAGTTCCTTTATAGCTTAGAATAGTAGCCTAGTATAAAGACCTTAAACTAAAAGGAAGCCTTATAAGTAAGTTGGATTATATACTATTCTAGTATATAGTAGATACTGTAATGTATTTAATAACTTAAATAAGGCTTAATATTGCTTTTATAGTATAGTGGCTTTTAAAAAGTATACAGTAGCCTACTATAGTAAGTCTAAACACTGTTAAAAACCTTTTAAAGTATTTAAACGGTATAGAGAATTTAGTAATTACTTATAGCTATACTATTGGACTTATTAAAAAAGAAGGTACTATAGTATTTATAGGCTTTATAGATTTAGACTTTATAGGGGACTTAAAGGATTTAAAATCTACTTATAGCTTTATATTTAAAGTAGCCAGAGGCCTTATAAGCTAGAAATTAAAGAAGGCCAGTATTATAAGCCTTTTTACTTTAAAGGTTAAAACCGATATACTTATTAAAGCTATAAGGCTTTATAAATTAGGAAGGTTTATAAGAAGCTAAGGTATACTTTAATAGGCTTTACCTCTTTATATAATAATAATATTAGCTTTATAATTACTACTTATAATCTAACCTTTTATAATTATATTAAGTATATACTATTAAAATACTATTAAATTAGGAAGTAAGTTAAGGCATTATAGGTTATTATTAATTACTTAAATACTAAATAAATACCGGCTGATAGGCTAACTAAACTACTAGCTAATTAAAAATTCAAGACCTTTATAGGTCTTTTAGGTTTAAGGAATAGGCCTATAAAGGAAAAGTTAATAGAGGAATAGATTAGAAAACTACCCTTTCTATATTTAATTTTTCTTTATAATTTAACTTATAAAAGTAGTTGCTTAATACTTAAATATATAGGCCTTAATGCTTTATATACCTTATATTTTAGTTTTTTAATTAGCTAGTTAGTTTATTAATTTTAACTTACTATAGTAGGCCTTAGATTTAAATCTAGGCTTACTACTTACTATAAGTAGAGGAGGGGTATTAAACTAGGTCCCTGTAAGGCCTAAGTTTACAATAGGTAACTGCTATTATATTATATAGTAAAAGCTTAAGTTAGAAAGCCTATCTATTAGCTACCTAGCACTTACCCGGTACCTTACTTTACTATAAGGCTATTTAAAGGCCTACATTCTACTAACTAGTAGGCTAAACTACCTGTAATTTTATATTTAAACTACTAAGGCTTACTACTGTAGTCAATATAAGTGGCCTAACCCTAACCCTATATTAACCTATACTTTAAGTTAGGGGTGCTTGGTTTTGCGGCCCTTTTATATGGCTGTAAGTCGATTTTTAAAGAGCTATAAACTATACTAACTTAATTACCTATAAGACCTGTAGCTAATTACTAGGCTAGCTAAATTAGCTAAAAATTAGTAGGCCTATAATTAAGTAGGTATATTATTACTATACTAAATTATAGGCCTGTAAGCCCTATAAGTTAGGAACTATAGAGGGCTTAGCAAGTGATTTATAAGGCTTAGCAAACCTCGGGTTTAACTAAGCTATACTTTGGCCTATTTGCCTACTAGGGTATACAAGGTACCGTACGTTAGTCGGTAGGTATATAGTAAAGGTCAAGTACGAACCTTATTATAGAGACTATTATAGTGGATTTACAGAAGGCTAGTACTATAATACAATTATTTACCTACTATATTTCTATTCTACAGTACCTGCGTAGTACTGTATTCTAGTACCCTAGCACTGAGCTATAGGTATCATGCATAAGACTTCCGCTGTACTGTGAGCTAGTGTGTGAGCATTAATTACAGGGCCCTTAGGCCTGTAATTGGCCATACCTATTCCAATAACTTTATTTTAATAGAAAGATAAGTATTAACGGTTAGTTTTTATTTATTACGATATTTAATAATATATAGAAGTATATTATTGATTGTACTATTTGTTTTAATTAAAAGTTTATATCCTTTAAAGTACTGTTGGTAATAAAGTAGAACGAAATATTATAAGTTATAATCGAAATGGTTAAGGAGTTTATAAAAGTAGTTAAAGCTATAAAGACGATATTAAGTATACTGTTATTAACCTTTAATTAATTAAGTATATAGAAGCTATAGTAGACCTATATTTATTAAATACTATAGTATAATATACCTTTTCTTTAGCAATCTTTATATATAATTTAAAAGTACGTTAGCTTTATAAATAACGATATACAATCCCGGTCAGTACTATAGTAGAATTTTTAACTATCTATTAAGGACTTATAGGGTATAGTAATCTTTAGCCTTAACTGTTTAGGACTAGGTTTAAAAGATATAGCCTTTAATGATAGCTACTTATATATTATAACTATCTTAGCCCTTATTATACCTTAGAATATTCTTTTCTATATAAGCTTAGAGAAGAAAAAGATAAGATTTATAATTATATTTAAATAGGTATATAAGTACCTTAGTAGCTTTAGTATAATTAGATAGTAGATATTATTAATAAGTAGCCTTTAATAAGTTAACTTTAAATAGCCTTAACTATAATAGCATTATTAAAGACTAATTGTATATTATTAAAGAAATCTCTAGTAAACGCTATAATAGGCTGTAAAGACAAACGTCGGTATTAAAACAGTCCTAAATTAAACGATAATAATATGTCACGACCTTGGACACGGGAGGACGCAGACTTAACAGACGAGCCAATGGGAAGAGTGTATTACGACGGAAGGGACCCCTGTAGGTAGCCAATCAGAGGAGGACCGATGGACCGGTGCGTAGGAGACGGTCCAGCGGTCCAGGACAACCACTCATGGAGGGACCGATGGACCGGTACGCTATGAACGGTCCAGCGGTCCATGAGGATTGCAGGTCCATATATACGGAGGAACTAGATAGCTTGTAGATAGTTCCGCAGTATGCAATCACAGCTTGTATTCACGGTATCTTGTGTTTACATTGAGACATCTTGTTGTGCACTGTTTAGCTGCACCGAACCAATTGTCAGAAGTTACCTTCAACCGAGTATCCCTTTCAGAGGTTCTGTACAGGGGTTCGTCACACGTTGCATACTCACTTCAACTCTGTCACGGATAAGTTGAAGGTACCCATCACCATGGCGGACAACAAAGAAAGCCCTCAAGCCGTTCTGATTCGACTCAACGCTCGCGTCAAGGAGCTCGAGGATGCGGTCCAGCAGACCCAGGACCAAGTCGTCGCCGTTGGTCGCCTGGATCACCGCGATAATCAGCTGGCCAAGATCGAGGCCCCCGAACGCTATGGTGGCGGAAAAGGAGAGCTTGGAGGGTTCCTGATCCAGCTCAAGACCTATTTTCGGTACTATCCTACTCGTTTCCCTGACGAGGAGTCCAAGGTCACCTACGCGGCATCTCGACTCAAGGACAAGGCTCTCGCGTGGTTTGAGCCCATCCTGAACGACTATTACGAGAACGACGACGCAGGCATCAGGAAGGACATCACTAGGGAGTGCTTCGAGACCTTCAAGAAGTTCGAAGCCCGCATCAAGGAAGTCTTCGGAGAGTACGACGAGGCTCGCCGAGCCCAGGAGAGACTCGCCAACATGCGCCAAACCCGGTCTGCAGCTGACTATGCTGCCACCTTCAAGACCGACGCCCTGCGCAGCGAGATCAATGACGAAGGCTTGATGCAGCTTTTCTACAACGGACTCAAGGACGAAGTGAAGGACGAGTTGTACAAGGAGGAGAGACCGGACACCATCGACAAATACATCGCTACAGCCATTCGTATCGACGACCGGCAGTTTCAACGCCGGATGGAGAAAAGAGGAACGCGTGCAAACCCAGGACAACACCGTGGCTCCGGAGGCTACCGAGCCAACGACAAGAAGAAACGCTACACCACAAGCGTGTCTGGAACCACTCACGCGGGACCTATGGAGATTGACGCAGTTCAGAAGCGGTTCAAGGGGAAGAACAACGTCAAGTGCTTCAACTGCGGGAAGACGGGGCATTTCAAGAGAGACTGTCGGGCACCCAAACAGCTCAGCTGGAAGGAAAAGGAGGCGGCGGCAGTTGCGAAGACAACGCGGGTTGTTGAGATCTCAAGCATTGAGTACGGCAACGATGGATTCCTGGACTCAGCGGACGACTACACCGACAGCAACTACGAGCATGAGACTCAGGAAGGAGATTTAACAGTCGACTCTGAGGGAGAAGACCGTGTTGTGGGACAAGAACTGCCGACCAGGGGAGCCACCAGGCTAGAGGAAAGCACGGCTCCAGGACCCTCTGAGGAAACCTTGCGGAGACTAAGGCGGGTTTTCACCTCGACAGTCCTCTCGAGTTTAGACACGGGGGAGACCCTGAGGCAGGCCGAGGAGCGAGTTCAAAGGCTCGAGGAAGAGTTGGCAGAACTTCGGAACCAGCGAGAAGCAAGTGAACGACACTACCGCGACCTCGAGGACAAGATGGCGCAAACCATGGCCAACAACCAACCGCTCGCACAGCTGTGGCAGGGCAACGAGCGTTGGATCGTTCCAGAAGAAGAGTTCGGCCAAGAGTTCGCACTACTCAACAAGGATGAGGAGGTCTGGGATGAGTTTTGGGCATCACGACCAGTAGCCAGCACCGGACTCGCGCTGACGCCAGGAGAGGTTCCGGAGTGGGGGTGGTATACTCCGTGCGAAGGAGACACTCCACAAGTTCATCCACGACATCCGGAACACAGGAGAGTGCCATGGTTCCAGTGCGTCGCTCATGGATGCGCGGAACACTACCAGTCAAAGACCCTCAACGGGCACTGGCCGGTCAGAGAGGTCACCCAGACAGACCAACCGGTACCGGTGTCGAGGACTCTCGCAAGGTGGGGAGCGCCGGACGAAGAATTGAACGATTATTTCCTGTGGAAACAGGAGGATCCAGTCAAGCGGGAGGAACTCCAGGTCATACAGGTCACACCCAGGTACGCAAGGTGCTGCCTGGAGTGGGTAACAGGATGGGGAGAGAACACCGCCAACGAGAAGGAATATGGTTTGACGTGGTGTAAGAGTGCCGATTGCGCTTTCCATCTGCGAGCAAAGGCCCGGAAATACCACGAGGCCAGCCCCAAAGTACATAAGGCACGCAACAAGAAGAAGAATAGTGCCAGGAACAAGAAGTGGAAGGAAGCTCAACGACGATGGTTAGCCGATTTCGAGCTGCTGGACAGTTCGGCGAAGGAGGACGCTCTGGAGGCACAACAACAGTCGGGAAAAGGGCCACGGCCTTTCGCGGAGGCCGCAAACCTCTAAAGGACCACGAGCAACACATCAGCGAGGTCGCTGCTGTACGGAGGAGGGGCATGAAAGACAAAAGATTGCGAGTAGCAGCGCGTTGGAAGGGTTTCCAAACGCAAGCACTCGTGGACAGTGGAGCAGAAGCGGACTTGATTTCACCAAGATTTGTGCAACAAGCCCGGGTTCCATGGAAAAAGAAGGAGGAAGAGGTCGTCATGAAGGGACCCTTCCCTACACAGTTGGTAACCAGAGAAACGTTGCCACTGAACATCACAGTGTCAGGAAAAACAACGACAGTGATTTTCGACATCGTGGATATGGGGCCAGAGAAGGACATGATCCTGGGGCAGCCATGGCACGAGGACTACAACCCAGACATCGATTGGAAGGATGGTGGCCACCTACGACCGAGGACATATCGGGAGTATCCAACCAACGATGGGAGATCAGGAGCACGGCAGGAGCAGAGTGTGAGACAAGCACCCTCCACGGCACCACCGCAAGGGACACGGGAGATATTAGTGTACTCAATCGACACAGGCGGCAAGATCGAAGAAGTAGGGTTGGTAGGGACAGTTGCGTTGGTGGAAATTGCGGCAGCAATGAAGGACAAATACGCCTATTACAACAGTTTGAAGAAAAACGAGAAGAAGGAGGTACCGCCGGAATATCAGGGGCATCCGGTGTTCACGGCGAAACACCTTCAGGGTCTACCAGATAGGGGACCATGGGACCATGAGATCAAGCTCAAGGACGGAGCAAAGCTCAAGCTTTTTCAGGTCTACCACACCAACGACAAACAGAGTGAAGAGTTGCGGAAGTATTTGGACGAGAATCTCAAGAGAGGGCACATCAGACCATCCACATCGCCAGCTGGATATCCTGTTTTCTTCGTGCCGAAGAAGGATGGGAGTCCACGACTGTGTGTGGATTATCGACAGCTGAATCAGGAGACGGTGAAGAACGGTTACCCACTACCGCTGATTTCGCGGCTGCGAAGTCAACTGTCAGGGGCACGATGGTTCACCAGGCTTGATATGCCAGTCGGGTACGCGCACATACGAATCAAGGAGGGAGACGAATGGAAGACGGCTTTTCGCACGCCTTACGGGCATTTCGAGTATCTCGTCATGCCGTTCGGGCTTACAAACGCACCAGCGACTTTCCAGGCCCTCGTTGATCACACGATTCGCAAGTATCTCGACAAAACAGCAGTTTGTTATCTCGACGACGTTCTCATCTACTCACGCACTCTGGAGGAACACAAACAGCACGTCAAGGAAATTTTGGACGCGCTACATGGAGCAGGACTATCGGTCAACAAGGACAAGAGCGAGTTCCATGTGCAAGAGACGGTCTATCTCGGGTACCTGATCTCGCCAGGAGAAGTGCGAATGGAACCAGGGAAGATCGCGGCAGTCAAGGACTGGCCGAGACCACAAGGAGAAACACCCGAACAACTGAAGACTAGGGTTCGAGAGTTTCTGGGATTTACGAACTTTTATCGAATGTTCATACGGAATTACGGCGCTATCGCGAAGCCATTGAACGACCTAACCAAGAAGGACGCCGAGTTCAAGTGGGGGGAAGCACAGGAGCAGGCTTTTCAGGCCATCAAAGACGCTATTGTGGCCGACCCAGTGCTCAAGCTTCCTGACCCAGGAAGGCCTTTCGAGGTCGAAACAGATGCTTCCGACTACGCCATCGGAGGACAGCTGGGACAACGAGACGAGGATGGGAAGTTGCATCCGGTAGCATTCTTTTCGAAGAAGCTGGAGGGACCACGCAAGAACTACCCTATCCACGACAAAGAGCTGCTTGCCATCATTGAGGCTTTCGAGGAGTGGAGACCATATCTCAGCGGGACCAACTATGAGGTGCAGGTCTACACGGATCACAAAAACTTGAAGTATTTCACTACTACCAAGGTCCTCAACGCCAGGCAAGGCAGGTGGTCAGAATTCCTGTCTGAGTTCAATTTTCAGATTCATTACAAGAAGGGATCCGAGAACGCGAGAGCGGACGCTCTAAGCAGAAGGGCGGACCACCACGAGGAAAAAGTGGCGGAGGAATCGCCACCATTGCTGCAGGAGACAGCAGAAGGCACACTGAGGCACCCGCTCCAGCAGTGGGCTGAGTGTTGTGCAGTGTACCGAGAAGAATCAACAGCCAACAAGTATCAGAGCAACATCGGCAGTGACGAGCAGGAACGATGGGCTGAACTGGAATCTTTGGGGATCCAGAAGGACGACAATTACCGGCTCTGGTATCACAATCGAGCTTATGTCGAACCAGAACAGCGGAAGGCATTGATTCGGGAGATCCACGAGTCGAAGCTCGGAGGACACATGGGAGTGGCCAAGACAACAGAGAAGATCAAACAACACTTCAATTGGCCCGGACTAAGAAAAGATGTTGAGGAAACGCTGCGAGAATGTGACCTTTGCAGAAGAACGAAGGCAGAAAGACACAAGCCTTACGGATTCTTGGAGCCATTACCAGTGGCAGAACAACCATGGAGCTCAGTGACGATGGACTTTATCACTAAGCTACCACACTCCAAGGACACGGTCACAGGAATCAAGTACGACAGCATCCTCACGGTCGTCGACAGGCTCACCAAGTGGGCATACTTCCTGCCCTACAGGGAGACTTGGACGGCAGAACAATTGGCGGATGTGGTGTTTCGGAACGTCACGGCGACACACACATGGCCAAGGGAATTCATCACGGATCGCGACACCAAGTTCGTGTCGAAGTTTTGGAAAGCTCTAATGGAGCAAGTGGGAGTGAAGAGCAAGGCGTCGTCAGCATATCACCCGCAGACGGACGGCCAGACGGAGAGACTCAACCAGATTGTCGAACAATACCTTCGGAACTACATCAATTTCGAACAGGACAACTGGGTTGAACTCTTGCCAGCGGCTCAACTCGCGTACAATACGGCACCCACGGAAACGACAAAAGTCACACCATTCTTCGCGAACTACGGTTTCGAGGCGGACCTACGACAAGGACCAGAGGCAAGAGTGCCTAGGGCGGCAGCAAAAGCAGGGAAGCTACACATGCTGCACGCCAAACTCAGAAAAGAACTCGAGTTCGTTCGGGAGCGCATGCGCAAGTACTACAACGTCAAACGGCTCGAGGGACCTCGCTTGAAGAGGGGGGATAAAGTGTTTCTTTCAACACGGAACTTACGCACAAAACGACCAAGTAAGAAACTGGACCACAGGAGGGTGGGACCTTTCACGATCGAAGAAAGAGTATCGGAAACAGCGTTCAGACTCAGATTGCCAGACACCATGCGACTACGATCGGGTACCTTTCACGTTTCACTCCTGGAACCGGCACCAAGGGCTGCCAGCCCGGACACTCAAATTGAAGCCGAGGACGAGGAAGAGGAGTACGATGTGGAAGAGGTCTTAGATTCGCGCATTAACAACGGACAGCTGGAGTATTTGGTTAGCTGGTTGGACTACCCGGCTACGGATAACTCATGGGAACCAGCAACAAACCTTAGCTGTCCTGAGAAGTTGGAAGAGTTCCATCGGAGGAACCCTGAACGACCAAGGGTGGAGAATGCCGCGAGGGGCCAGCAGCCGGGTCGGGAGGAAGACCAAGAACGGCCCCGCTCGCGAGGCAGCACTCCCATTGGCAAAATCTTGGTCCAGCCAACCCAACTGTGCGGAGGTCCAGTCGAAAGAGGAATCAAGACTTGGGGAGGGCGCAGCGACAGACACGCTAGGCGGCAGCTGGGCTGAGGGAGCAGGAGGCGACGAAGCAAGGAGTTGTGCTTCTTCCTCCATCATACCGCGGTTAAACAGCTTGGCCTCGCGGTCGCGAAGGGACCGGCGGGTACGCTTAAGCCGCGCCAGGCGAGCTGCGAGGGAGGACAACTGGTTTTCAAGTTCTTCTTCCTCCTTCTCGAGCTCCTGTTGCACCTCGAGGTTACGGGCAACTAGCGGACGGTCAGGCAACAAGAACAAAGGGAGGAGACAAGAACTCACGGGCGGAGCCCACATCCATGCCGTCACAAGGGATTTTCAGGCGGACGCATTCACTGCAACGGTTGGAGCCCTGTGCCAGGACACAAGGAAGATTCTGGTTAAAACAACGAGTACACGGCATAATCTCGCAACCACGCCCTACAATCGACAAGGAAAGGGCCGTGGCTTGATCGGTCTTGCGATGACGCTTTTTCTGTACACGATGAGACATGGCGACGGATAAGAGGTAAAGGGGCATCACTTACCAGGAAAAAGAAGGAAGCAGTAGGGTTTTGAGCGAAACGAGAATTGGCCGCCGAGACGTCGACCTAGGAGGAGGGGCATCGTGTCACGACCTTGGACACGGGAGGACGCAGACTTAACAGACGAGCCAATGGGAAGAGTGTATTACGACGGAAGGGACCCCTGTAGGTAGCCAATCAGAGGAGGACCGATGGACCGGTGCGTAGGAGACGGTCCAGCGGTCCAGGACAACCACTCATGGAGGGACCGATGGACCGGTACGCTATGAACGGTCCAGCGGTCCATGAGGATTGCAGGTCCATATATACGGAGGAACTAGATAGCTTGTAGATAGTTCCGCAGTATGCAATCACAGCTTGTATTCACGGTATCTTGTGTTTACATTGAGACATCTTGTTGTGCACTGTTTAGCTGCACCGAACCAATTGTCAGAAGTTACCTTCAACCGAGTATCCCTTTCAGAGGTTCTGTACAGGGGTTCGTCACATAATAAAGATATAAAAGAAACGGTATAAAATAAGATAATTATTAACGTAAATCTAACTAATATACCTTATTAATTATAAGCACCGACCCTTCTATTTTATCATTAATAGAAGCTTATACTATCAGTTTTTAAGCCGGTTTATTTTATTTCGAAAGTATTTAATAAAGGAAACTACCGTTTTAAAGTAGTAAGGAAGAAGCTATTAAAGATAAAGGAAGCTTTAAATTAGAAAGCTAACGATTATAAGTAAACAGTACCGGTATAGAAGGATACTATACCTATCTGATTAATAGCTAAATAGGATTGATTTACTTTAAGTAAATAGCTATATAATATCTAAGTTACTATAATAGCTATATAATTTATCGACAGATCCTTCTAACTTTATATAAAGTTAGTATATTTATTAGGATTAGCTAAAAGTTCCTATTGTAAATAGAAGTTAACTATCAATTATTATTGTAAATAAACTTAGTTATTAGCTATTAATATTATAGACATTTACAAAAAGGCGGCTAATAAAGATAAAGTATTAACTATATTAAGGTATATATAAAGATATATAGATAATTAGCTAGTATAGCGCTTTTTAGTAGATTATAGCTCTATTTTAAAGCTAATTAGCCCTAGTTTTATAGTAAAGCTTAGCCTTAAAATATATATTAAAATAAATAACATTTCGTTAAAGATAGCAAATAATAGTACTATACCGATTACCTATTATATTGTATTTCAACTAGTAATATATAGTATTAAGTCGGTAATCTAAGCTTACTTAATTAGCAACAGGGCTACTTATAAATTGCTACTAGGTTATATATAGTTATATTAAATAAAAGCCATTATTAACTATTACTCTAATATTATTACTATAACTATAACTAATGGTTTCTCTTAATTAACGGTCTTTCTTAACTTTTACAGTAATTTACTAAGCAAGATCGACTATAATAAAGATAATAAAGATAAAGATATTAAAGATTTTAAAGTAGATAATAATAATCTAAAGATTATATTATTAAAAGATAAGATATTTAGTCTTATATAGCTATCGGAAAATAACAATTAGGCCTAAACTTAAGATAGGCTTAAAAGGTATACTTAAAGGTAATGAATTTTAGAGTTTTGGACTTAGTAATATATAGTTATTATAATTTAAAATATCGCTAGCAATTATTAAAGAAAACAGTACAATTTAAGTAAGATTTAAAAATTATCCCTATAATATATACTTTATTAATATTATATTTAATATAATTATCTATAGGGCGGAAGAAAGAAATGTATATAGTTAATAATTTAGTATCAGTAGTTTTAATAAAGAAAGCATTGTTAAAGATAGATCTATAGATTATTAATCAGTTATTACCTACTGTTAAGAAAAAAAGGTTTAGTACTATATAGGATAGTCCTTTACTAGTATAGGTACTATTACCTATTACCTTAGTTAAAAAAGGCAGGGCATATCTGCTTAATAGAATATAAGTAAAGCTAATATATTTAATACAATTAAGTATTTATAAAGATAAGGAAGATATATATAAATATATAGTAGAGGATTGTATTTCCCTATCGGTAACTATATATAATAATATAGGATAGACGGTATCGGCGATTAATAGCGTAAATAATAGAAGGATAGTATTGGAGATATTAATAAAGGAGAAAGATAGGTTAAAGGAATATTAGGAATATAAGTATATAAAGAAAGAAGAAAAAGTATATATAAAGGGAATAATAGCTATATTAAAAAATAAAAGAAGGAAAAAGAGAGAGAAGGAAGGATTAAGGAAGATGAAGATTAACAGTAGTAGACAGAATAGTATAGAAATATATATAAAGAAGGAAGAGATAATTAATATAACTATATTATTAAAAATAGGCATTAAGGATATATTATTAAGAAATGTTAGTCGGAAACTAGGTAGGAAAGAATTGTCAAATACTTACTAGTTAGTAGTAAATATATGGTTTATAGAGTTAAAGATTTAAAAAAGAGAAGGTTATATAAATAAGTATTAATGCTAAATGGCTAGACGGTTAGTATATATATTTTATAATATATTTGCAATAGAATTAAAGGATATTAAATCTATAGATATAGTTAAGTATATAGTTAATTTAGTACTCAGTACTTAACTGTATAGGCTAAAATAGCCTAAATATACCTTATATAAAAGGAAGTTTGCAAATAGAATTTTTTTACTAATAGAAAAGGCTAACTAGATCGTTTTTAGGATTAATATTTAGGCTATATATTTATAGTATCTATTAAAATAAAACGGTAATTTATAAATGGTAATAGATTACCGACTAGTTAATAGAAAGACAATTAAGCCTTAATAGCCTACTTACAATTAGAAAGGTTTATTTTAAATAATATCGTAAGGTACCTTAACAGTCTTCTTTTAAATAGATACTATCTATAAATACTAAGCTATTCCTATAGTATATAGGTATAAATACTATACTTTCTTTATTATACCTAACTGCTAATACTTTAACTATAAAATGCTATAAAGAATAATAGGATTGCCTTATTTTTATATTATACTAACAGATGTCAGTTTTAAAATATAGCCGACTATAGGTAATAAGAAGGGACTAAATCTTCTTAACCTCTTCAGGTACTATCTATATTAGAGTATTTTGTTCAATACCTTTATAAATAACCATAGTATAGTAGGTAAGATATAGAAGAAGCTTTTCGATTTCCTATTATACTACTATTTTCTATAACTAATATTTATTTTAATATACTTAATAGGGAAGAAGACGATTTTATTTACTATATATTTAATAGCTTTAGAATTTAAATTAGTAAATAGGGCTAAGTAATTAGTAGTAAAGTATTAGGAGAGGTTTATATAATAAGTAAAGCTAGAAAATTACCTTAAATTACTATCTAAGCTAGAAGCATTTCTTTATTTTATATCTTACTTATATAAATATATCCTAGGATATACTGACTAATTAATTATATTTAAATGTATATATATATAAAAGGTTTATAAAACAATATCTATAGGTTGTAAATTAGTTTAAATAAAATAGATACTAAAAGAATAGACTTAGGGTTTAAAGTAAAAGAAGGCATTTATTTATATTTATAAGTAAATATAATAATAGGCTATTAAAATACCGTTAATAATAGTATAGTACTATTTTCTTATAAATATATTTAGGTACTTTATAGGTACAGTTCTAGTATAGTTTATAAATTAACCAGTTAATATAGAAATTATAAACGCTTTAATAACCTTTTTTAACATTTTATTATTTATATTTTAAAGACTAAACAATATAGAGATAAAGTATTATATTAGAAAATAGGAAGTATTTAGTATTTTTCAGGCCTTTATAGAATACCGAGTTATTTTATTAAAATTACCATATCCTCTTATTATCTATATAGACTATTAAAACTTAATTTCGGTATTATTAGTAGAAAGTAATCTTTATAGTTGCATTGCCTGGTAGATTAATAAGTTAAAGGAGTATAATTTAAAGATTATTTATTAGCTTAGTTAGTTATATATTATTACTATTACTAACAGTCTATTATAATTAATAATAGGGGATTATACTAATTAAGAAATACTTAAAACAATACTATAGATAACCTTACCTTTATTAAAAATATATATAAAGCTACTGAAGTTAATAATAAAATACTTTATTTATATCGTTAAGTTTAAACCTAAGATTATTTATACCTTTATAGTAAACTAGCCCTTTTTATTTAATAAACCTTACTATTATAAGAAATGGTATAAGACTATTTTAAACTATTTAATTTATAAGAAGATAGTAGTATAAGATTTATTAAAGGAAATGTAAAGGATAGTAGTATATTAGGTATTGCAGTATACTATTGTTAATAAGGAATTGAAGTATTAAAAAAGGTTTGGAAAGTACGCTTTTTATATATTAAAAAAAAAGGTAGTAGATATTATATTATAAGCCTATAATAGTTATAAACATTTCGGTATTTCTATTATAATAAGAAACCTAGTCGGTTAATTTTAATAGCTAATAAAGTATAACGATATTAAGATATATATAGACTTATATAATATATATAAAGTAGTAGGCCTGTAACTTCTATATAAAGTAAGTCCTATTCTAATCGTTATAATAAAGCTATAGAATTTAATTAGAATAGATTATATTAGTTTGGTATTATCTTTATTTAAGAACAGGTTATTATATATTTACTTTATAGTCGACTATTATTTTCGGTATTTAATTGTTAAGGCTATTAAGGAACTAACAGTAACGGTTACTACTAGTTATATATAGGATATAGCCAGGATTTTCGGTTTTTTAAATTAAATATATAGCGATAATGCTTAGTATTTTACATTAAATGCTTTATATATATAGTTAAAGAAAAGAGGTACCTGCCTGATATTTAGCTCTATTAACTACTTAATGTCGATAGGTTTAATTAAAAGGTATATTAAAATAGTAAAGATATAATTAAAGAAATAGGCTTATAAATGTAAGTATAAGAATTTAAACAAATAGCCTTTAGTATTAGATAATATATATATAAATATAAATACTAAGTTTAATGATAGTATAAGGTATTTACTAATTAAGATTATATTAGGTTAGAAACCTCGATATATAGAGAGTTTAAAATAGATAAAAGAAGATAAAATATAATAAAACGATTACTAAGTAATAGTAGCGGTTAAGGGTATTGTTAATAGATATATCGATAAAGATAACCTTATCGATATAACGATATTATAAGCTAATAATATATAATATATTACTAGATCAGACTATAAGAATCGAGCATTAGCGGAGCCGGAGGTAATTAAGTATAATTTTTATATAAAAGACTAAGTATATAAGACGATTCCGAAAAACTAAGACCTTAAAATATATTAGTTTTATAAAGGAAGGCTACCTTTAAATTTAAATAATATATAAGTAAAGGTTTTCTTTCCATTATAGATAGAACTATAGAAGATTGTAGTAATAGCTTTATCTATATTTACGTTAATTCTAAATCTATTCTTAAAAAGGAAGTTAAAAAAAGTTTATATAAATAGTTTAAAGTTATATATATTAAAATAAAAAGTGACAGTAATAAAAGGTAAAGAATAGGCGATAATAGGAAAGGATAGAAGAGAAGAAGGTAGTAAAGTAAATTAAAACTTAAAAGGGAATTAAGGAAAATTTACTTATTAGAGGCTAACGGTAAAAAATAAAGTAAAGGAAGGAGTTAGGAAGAGAATTAAAATAAAGGATAAAGGGATTAAGTTAAGGAAGTAAGTAAAGAGTAAGATAAAGGAATATGGTAATAGGAAAGAAGTAAGGAAGGACTAAGTAGTAATTGCTAAGAAATTTTAATTTAAAATAGTCTTTTCTTATTAATTTAATATTAGTTTATCTTTATTTTTAATAGATTTAAATTAAAATAACTATAAATAACCTTATTTTTTATAATAACAATTATCAAGCTCTTTCTACTAAGCTTCTTCCCTTACCTTCCTATAACTTTATTATTAGTAAGTAATTATAAAAGAATTTTTCTAAGCAAATATAGATATAATTAATTATAGTTACTATCTTATAAGTATTTATTTTACTATAGTTAACTTTTTCTTTTTTTCAAACTTCCTTTACCTTTTATTCCTTTACTTTCTTTACCTTTTATTCCTTTACCCTCTTTTTACTTTTACATTTCTTTACTTTCCTATTACCTTTTATTATCTACCGTTATTAATTATTTAGTATTTTATATATCCCTATTATATATTATCTTTTTTAACTACTTATTTAATTTATTATCTAAGTACTATTATAGTTTGTCTTCTTTTATTTAACCTTAATTAATATTATTAATAATAGTATACTAGTAGTTTTACCGGACTATATTTAATATCTTTATACTGTTTATAAAGATTAAACTAATATAAAAAGATAAAGATAATTAAAACTATTAACTATAGAAATCAGTAATCTATATTGGTTATATATACTTTAAAGTAATTTAAACATTAATCGGCTATATAGTTAAGTTTTAAAAAATAATAGAACCGGTATTAATTAGATACTTAATAAAGGTAACTATTATAGTAATCCTACAGTCGTTTTCTAAAATAGTTAAGAAAGTAGTTAAAAGTATTATTATATAGTTAAACTTTTAAATTTTTAAAGGAAAGTAGAAGCTTTAAATAAAAGATATAAAAGATAAGATTAATAAGTACTATCGTATACTAAACCTATTAGTATTATAGACGATTCTTTTAATAGGGTAAGGCAATTAAAAAGTTAATAAAACTCTTACTAGTAAGTATAGAATTTATATATATATACTTAATAAAGATGCAATCGAATTTAATAAAGATAGTATATTATAAAGAAAGCAACTGTAGCTAAGATAAGCAAAGGAATTCGATAGTTAAGTATAAAAGGCAATTATTAAACTTAAGCTAATTTAAAAGAACTTTAAAAAAGTTACTCTAGTTAAATCTATAGCCTATAGTTAACCTATTTATATATAGTAGAATTAAAATAAGCTTACTATTTAATAAGATATTATAAGAGATTGGGAATTTAAAACGTAACTAAATAATATTAAAAGGTATTTAAATGTTATTATATAAAATATAGCTAGGTAGATTATTAAAAAGTTACCGGTAAAGGAACTTACTAAGTTTTATTTCTTTTACTATATATATAATTATCTTTTAAAAGGGACTTATCTATTTAATAAAAACGATATTAGATTATAGGCAATTAATAAAGCCCTATACTTTAAAAACTACTGTATATTAATTGCAAATAACTATAGAGGTAGTTAAAAAGATCTAAACAATAATAAGGCTAAATAGGCTAATCTGGTTAATAATAAGACCGAACCAGCTATATTAAATACTAATAATATTAAATAGCCCGGTGTCCCTTTTAAAAATGCTATATAATATATCGCCAATATAAACGACAATATTTAATAGGATATTACATTAGCTATAATGCCTTTTATTAATAATACAATAGTATACTATAACCTATTATAAATATAATATATTTTAATTAGAAACTATATAAAATAGGTAATAACTATAGTTAAATAGGCAACTGCTATTACTATTTAAGTAATCGTATTTACAATTAATATTATAATAATACTTACTATAATATAGATTAGAATCGCCGTTAGCTTTTTAGATATTATAACGATATTTCTAAATATATAAATAGAGATATTTATTAATTTATAGACTTAAGTATTTAGTATAATATTAGATAAAACTATCTACCTTATAGATATAATTATAAAGAAGTAGAAAGCTAGGAATATTAAGTAAAGATTAATATAAATATAGATAGTATTAAATAGTAAATAACTATCGATATATAATTACAGTTTTTATCATAATTTTATTCTTTTCCTTATTTTTCTTTTTCTTCTCTTTTTTTTCTTTTACTTTTAAAAATAGAAGTTAAGTATATTAAATGCGTTTTCCTTTTTTTCTTTTCTTTTTTTCTTTATAATAAGTTATTAATAATAATATAAAGGCAAATGATAATAATAAATAATAAAGAAGGATAATGATTTATAGAAATAGATAGAAAAGGTAAAAAAAAAAGGAAAAAAGGAAAAAAAAAAAAAAAAATAATACCGGAAAAGAAAGTAAGGAAGTTTAAAAATTGGAGTAAAAAGATAAAAAAGATATAATAAGTTATAGTATTTAGTATTATAGTATTATAGTATTTAGTATAGATATAGAAAAGGAGTTTATTAGAGGATTATTTATCTTAGGATTTTACATTACTTTATTATATAAAAGAGGTTTTTTTCTTTATTATATTACACTATTTATCGTTAATATACTTACTTTATTAACTATTGCCTATTATTGTTAATAGCATTATATATATTACTGTCATCCTTACTTTTATAATACTATAGGTCTTTATCGTTGTATAGTCGGACGGTACCTCCTATAGTAAAAGGAGGCATTTCTATAGGGTCGCAATTGGGACCTACTTCTTACTTATTAAATATCATTATTGCTAAGCTTAGCTTATTGAAACTTAGACTAATACAATACCTTTTTCCCCTTTTCATTTAAGTGCTTGTCTTGCCTTATAAGAACCCGCTGTGCGCGACATCAAGTCCAAGAATCCTACCGCGGAAGAGCAAGTTGAGGGGTCTGTAAAGGAGGTTGTCAAAGAAGCTAAATAGGTAGGCTGAGATGGTGCTACAAAAGAGCACGATGAATAATGAGGAACCACTCCCGCCCCCACGACTTACTGATCGAGTACAGTAGTTGCTCTATCAAACAAAGAATCAGGTTTCCGCCGCTCAGTGGCCGAGTGGTAGCGTGCTCCCGCCCGCTGAATTTCTACATTGGATGAGTTCTTATCTCTTGAGAGAAGGTCAAGAGCTTCAAATTCACCGACAATCCGGAGCAAGTAGTCGTAGTGCTCCCAGGTGGACAATCATGGGCTCCATCTATAAATATACTTATATCCTGGTTGTGTGATGACCCGAGACTTCTCTGACGGTCATCCTCGCCAAACACCTGTATGTTACAACATGCTCTCCTTCATCACCCTCGCTGTCAGCGCTCTGGCGCTCTTTGGTGTATGTACCTCCCGCTCTACCTTCAAGCAATACTGACGCAGGAGATAGGTCGCTCACGCCGCCACCGTTGACGTGACCCGGGACCTCCCCATCAACCTCACCGACCCCAACAGCCCCACCGTCAGCGTCACCGGCACCATCCAGATGGCCGTTGCCAAGATGGAAGCCGATTACCCTGGCTGGAACGCCACCTTCATGGCCCTCGAGCCCCGACCGTCTGACGGTAACAGGAAGGACCACAAGCCTGAGCCGAATGTCCAGCACAAATGCAACACCGGCGAAGGCATGGCTGACAGGCACGCAATCAAGAGGACGGTATCCAATACCTCCGTAAAGTTCCCGGTACAGCGAAGAATGGCGCGGGACCTGATAACTGCGGCCGTGTAAGCTGCTCGTGGAGTTCCGCTATTATTTGGTGCAATCAAGTGGGTTTTCCCTGTCTCCCTTTGTCTTCTGATGCTGACCTCTAGCTACAGGACGATCAAGAGAAGGAGCTTCAGTGGTATCAAATTGCTGATGCTGCGCAAAATATCTATTATAAATGCTTGTTTGATAGTAAGTAGTATAATTCTTGGTGGTCTTCTCTGCCCATCACTTTTACCGTCGTGAGCATTGGCCGACCAGGTGTGCTAACAAATATGCTGTAGTTCATGTCGGATATGTCAGGGGACATGCCGATTATAAGGATGATGATTGGGGTGTCATCGTTCGCAAGGATCCTTGCTGAGGACACATACCAGGAGGGAAGTCTACAAGTTGGGGTGGTAAGCTAATAGCAAATGGAGACCGGTAGTAGAGAGCGCTGGGTAGTCTCGTGGCACTAGAAGAATAGATCGCCTTTAAAAAGCTACACTGTGCCGTTGAGATAAATCATAGAAACTCTTACTCCGTTAAAATAGGTACGGTAGGTGGTTATCGGCTAATTTTTAACGCCTCTCAACTATCTTTTCAGGCCTATCGACTATCTCTTAACGTTTGTCTGACTTTTCAAAGACCCCGTTTCCACCCTGCGGTACGTCCTTTTATCCACGACGTGAGAGGATAACAACTGACGAGATGGACAAAATCTCTCAATGCCCGAGATTGTTAGACAATATCTACCACGGTTTTGACTGCCTGGCTAAACACCGCTTCCTTCGCCACAAATACAAGCCCAATCCTGGTAAACTCCGCGATACCATCAATCTTGTTTCCTGTAGGCCGCAGTGCCAATGCCGCCGTCTTGACGCGTTGAGTTTTGACTAGGCTGACGTCCGAGTGTTTCGACAGGTCCTCATCCGCATATGCAACTAACAAACAGTAGAAGTCCTGATGTGGGAAGATGTGTTTTTCGGAGTTCTCCTTCAATTTCTCGTGCAAGGTGTCAACATGGATTCGAAGTCTGTCTTCTCCCCCTGACGGGTTTGCTCTGGACAGCTGAAAACAATGACTGAGGTAGTATCGCCATGGGTGTACGTAAGTGATGCTTGGGGACGCGTGTCGTAGTGTTGGGAATTAGTACACTACCTGGGCTAATTAGTATCACATAAATTAGACTAATAGTCCGTGCGAGGCCGTACGTGGCGGTAAGAAACTGTTAAAACAATGCATTACTAAGCATTTCGACCCAAATTTTCAGCCTCTATTGCCAATCAATTCCTCTCCTCGAGCTCTTTTCAACGAACCTAAACTTGGCATCTTTTTTCCACGATCAAAATTATGCACGAACCACGGGTATAAGACTAGGATACTAATTCCCAACTCTGGCGTGTCGGTTGCATCCAAAAAGCTCCAATTTCATGCAAATGAACCATCCTGGACGAATGCAAAATGGAAATCGTAGTTGGGGGTTGTTGATATAAAAGCCTTGATGGCATTTGAACTGTCGTTATCCCCCGGCATGAGGACCCGGGAGTCAACTTCATTCAACCTCACCTTCAGTCTACTTTTGTTCGTCTTGCAGCTTCTTCATCCCGTGTGACCACTTCAAGTTCTTTCGCAACTTCATCCTAAGAAATCATGGTAATGCCTGGAGAGCCCAGTACGTCCCTTATCCCCATATCCAATCTCAAATTGCAGGCAGCCACTAACACAGAGTTTTTCTCGTCCAGTTCTTCTCAGTCTCTACGTTTACGCCCCTAACAAGGCAGCACCCGTTTTCTTCGCGACAACCTACGCTCTTTCAGCGAGCTTTCACGTCTGGCAATGCTAGTATGTTTGCCGCCCTCCCTCCTCGATCTCTAGCTGACAGATGGATACCTCCCAGCCGCTACAAAGCCTTCAAACTAATCGGCTTGCATCCTGTATGCGCCATCCTTTTCACGCTGGGTTACATATTGCGGGCCTACAGCGCCCATGACAACTATGTCTACAGCCTCGCCACCAAAAAGCCCCTCTTCATCTTCATCTTTAGCCAAGTATTCATCTACGTTTGCCCGTGAGTGCACTCCATAATCTTCCCGTCAATTCATGGCAGATTGGTTCTAACCATGATGACGACCCAGACCACTCCTCGAACTAGCCAACTACCGCATCCTCGCTCGAGTCTTCCATTACATCCCGTACCTCGCCCCTTTGCCTCCAACCCGTGTGATGACGACCTTTGGCGGCCTGATGGCCCTCGTCGAAGCCCTCAACGCCATCGGCGTCGCGCTCTCCGCAAATCCCTCGTCATCTTCCGAGTCAACCCAATCCCTCGGTGGTCAACTGACGTTGGCGGCTATTGGCATACAGCTCGCTGTCATTGTCATCTTTGTCGCCATGGCCTCAATATTCCATGTTCGATTCCACCAAACGAGCCTCCAAAGCCGATCGGTATCGACAGTGTTGTGGACATTGTACACCAGCATGGCACTCATTTTCGTTCGTTGTGTCTACCGGCTGGTGGAGCACATGGATCACACTAAGATTAAACTAGATGATCTCGAGGCCC
Organism: Apiosordaria backusii; assembly: GCA_030549205.1. Taxonomy (NCBI): domain Eukaryota; kingdom Fungi; phylum Ascomycota; class Sordariomycetes; order Sordariales; family Lasiosphaeriaceae; genus Apiosordaria; species Apiosordaria backusii. The sequence goes on from JAUKTV010000030.1 coordinate 59,566, forward strand.
TGAGACAACTGAACCCTTTAAGGAGATACGAGAGTTACTTCTATGTATTTGAGGCTACATTGATGCTTCTGAATTCGCTTTTGTGGAACGCATGGCACCCGGGGAGATTGCTGCCTCAGGAGGTACACGTGTTCCTCGGACGGGATGGAAGGGAGGTCATTGGGCAGAAGACGAGGGACGATAGAGGCATGGTGGAAAAGATTGGCCATGTCTTTACTTTCGGGATTCTGTTCAGGCAGAAAACAACCGGGACGGGGCAGTGGCAGGAAATTGGAGCTCATTCTAACGGCGAAAGAAGGGATACAGAGGGTGATGACATCGCTTTACGAGCAACCGGACTCCACCCCTGAGCTCACGCCTACTAGTAACCCCAAAGATCCGGAAAGACGGGGTCTATCCGATGTGGAAGTTGAACAGTTGTATACCAGATTAGAGCTGAAGCTCATAGACTGTATAGATTACCCTTGCTAAAATTTCTGGGGTTCAGGGGTTAGGGGGTCAGCGACCACGACACCACATGTGCAATCAAAGAATGGACTATTTTCGTCATGCTAAACAGTGCAACTAGCCTCCCATGTAGACTGGAATCTCTTGCGTGTAATCGTGTGCACCGCAATGACACAGCCCTAGATCTCACGCCAGCACGTGGCCTCAGCAGCTCCGTGGAATGGCCTTGGCCGTCGTCGCCGTCCGAGCCAGCGCGATCTCGGCCTCGCGTCGGCGCACCAAACCAGGGAGAACAACACCACCCGCATATTTCCATTTTGGCAGCTCCTGAGGGAGCACAGTCGCAGCGCTCTCGCTGTTGTTGAGCCGACTCATCAGTGTTGAACCTTCCGCCCCATTCAGGCTGCACCCGACATTGTAGGACCAACTAACCAGAGCGCCGTACTGGTTCAGGTTGAGCGTGACCTTGCTGCCCGAGAGGTTCGTAATGCATTTTTCGAAGCGCTGGTCGGGGTTAGTTTCTTTGGTTCGGCGGGGTGGAAAAGGAATACACGCACCGCCATGTCTTCGGCAAGCAGCTTCTTGCCATTGGCCTGAGACAGAGGGATGGGATACTTGGCGCTGACCTCGGAGCAATTGGAATCAGAGCACAAATGGCCGTACCCAACTGTGGGTTTTCCGACCGGATCGAGGTCTGATATCGTCACGTTAGCACGAGTTTCTACCGACTTGACGACAGAACAGGGACCTGATACACGTACAGATGTTGGGAACAAATCCCTCAAATTCGGCGATAAGGTCTACTGTGGCCTGATTTGACTTGGGAGCTGAGCACAGAGGGCACTCGGCGGTCACGTAGCCGTTCGAGCCTGTCTTCACACGGTATTAGTCGGAGACGTAACAGCCATCGGTCGTCTTGTCCCAGATGCTGTTGCCATTCACTGCTGTACCAGGCATCTGGCAAGTGATGGTGACATCCTGTCCCTCGGTATATGTCTTTTTGATCGCGTAGCTGGTACCAGGCCCAGTCCGCCAATTCACTGTGCTGCCGGTGATGAGATAGGCGCTGGCCGGGGCGGCGATAGCAACAATAGAGGCAAACTTCATGATCAAATCTGGTCAAGTTCGAGGTTAAGGCGGATCAACTGCTTAGAGAGGAGGACCTTTGTCAACATCGCAGAAGCGCACATGATGTTTATAGTTTATACCAGTAGGTATATTTTCCTGGCTTCACTACGGTACGGCACTGGACCCTTCAGCTCGGTCTCCGACCCTTCCTGTTGATCCACTTTGATGGCTGCGCTTACGGGTCGGGCAGGTAGGCTAAGGTCAGGTAATTATCTAGCAAAATAACTTCTTTATATATGTTAGGGGGGGTTCCATACGTTAGAGTGTGAGGCTAAGCAAGTGGCCTGTGCTGCGTATGCGACGGGTTTACGATAAGAAGACGATAGTAGTTTAATGTAGGTATATTATTTTACTTATACTGAACTTTGGCCTTCTTAGAATCCCAGGTCTACTATACTACTCTATATACTTTACTGGTAATCTGGGCTTAGCTACCTCCTTCGGGGACTTCTTTCTATTATAGGATCCTATAGCTTACTTTAATCTAACTGTTAACTAAGTGTATATATAGGCATTTAGCTATTATAGCTATATTGCTTATATTATATTAGTAAATCTTAAAAGGTCTACTAATTATTAACTGTCAGGTATTACTACTATTAGTTTAAGACCTTTATCCTTTAAGCTTATTTGAATTATATCCTAATAAGGCCTTTTTCCTTTTAAGTTCCTATCTTTAGGAACTGCCTTTAAGGCCCTTTATAGTAGTAAAATTAATAGGAAGGCTAAGTAGTTAAGGGGCTATTAGCTAAATAGAGGATATAAGAAGGTCGGCCCTTTATTATAAATAGGACGGTAACGAAGTTAATAAAAAAAAGGAGATAGAAGTTAAATACATTCTATAATAGAAAGAGGTAATAGTAGTAAGTTATAAATTAGGTACTTTTATATTATAAGTAAGGTAATAGCGATAGGTATATAGGGTTAAAAGAGATAGGGCTATTAATAGAAAAGGTATTAAACGGTTGTTCTTTAAAGGAAGGTATAAAGATAGTATAGGCTAAATAGTAAAATAAGATAATATTTAAAGACTAAAGGATAGTAGAGGTAAGTTATAAACAGTATATTTTTATATTATAGATAGAATAAAGATAATAGAGTTATAAAGTTAAGTAATTTTATATAATAGTAGTAGTTTATTAATAAATATACTATAGGTAATTTAAAAAGATATTATAAGGTAAAGTGTAAAGTAAAAGAGAAGGCTAAAAGGAAAGTTAGGTAAGGTAAAGGAAGGGTAGAGAAATAGAAGAGGAAAGTAAATAAACCTTCTTTTATAAGTCGTTATTGGATAGTACTTAAGATGCTTATAAGTTAATTGCCTTTTAAATATACTTTTTAAAGGACCCCCTTTAATAGTAAGCCTGGTTCCTCTTTCCTAATGCCTATTACTACTATATAGCTATAGCTTATAGCCTAGCTTTAAGTTATTAAGGTTATAAAGTAAGTAATTACTTAAAGGTCTAAGCTTTTAGCTTTTAATTTTTAACTATTTTATTATTTTCTTATAACCGTTACCGCCTTACTTCCTTTCTTCCTTTAACCTTTTACGCTTTAATAAATCTTCTCTCTATAATTACTATACTGTACTTGCCTTATTAACAATAGCTTTACGATTATTAATAGCTAACTAATTAGTAGAATTTTAATTTTATTATTAAGTTCTAGCCTTTTATAAGGTTTTTCTTTCTATTTTATAAGTCGCTTTACTTATAAATCGTCCTACAGTTACTAATTTAACGTCCTTTTAAAATATAAATAAGCCTTCTCTTCTTTTTATAAGTATCTATACTTACCTTTAGCACTTTATTAAATAAGCAGTTGACCTTATATTTATAGTAATTCTCCTTTCGAACTTATAAGTAAGTACTATAGTAAGAATAAGCTATATATATTAGAAATATAACCTAATTAATTGCTAATAGTATTAATACTATATTTACTATAGTTGCCTTTTCTTTAATTATCGATACTGTCGTTACTATTACTAATGCCTTTAAAGGTAACCTTTTTAAAGATAATAATAAAAAAAGTCTTTTAACCTTCTCTTCTTTTTATAAGTACTATTGTATAGTAAGTACTTTCTATTTATCTCTATAATATATATATTTTAACTATAACTTATAAAAAAACGACGACGACGATAATAACGATAATAATAATAATAATAATAACGATAATTCCTTCTTTACCTTTATACTGTAAGCCCTATTGCCTTTATATTATAAGCGCTATATTAACATATAATTAGTTATGTCTATTACGTCTTTTATATAAAGGAAGAAATAAAATACCTTTATTAGCTTTAAGTTAATAAAAAAGGTAAAATCGTTACCTTCCTATTATAAGTACTGTATTAATTAATAAGATAGGATATTGCTATATAGGTTATACTATAAAAAAGAAGCCTTACGATTCTATAAGCTTATCCTTTTTTAAAAGAAAGTATGGTTTTTATATAATATAGACGTTTTAATAAAATATACTAAATCCTTTAAGTATTTTAGTAGGCTATGTTTTATTTAATAGCAGTTAAGGACAAACTTTTTAACCTCCGGTATTATAACAATATAAGAAAAAAATAAAAAATTTCGCCTTTCTATTGTATTCAGTTTGGTTATATTAATTTTATAAAATAAAATTTAGATTTATTAAAGGGCTTCTATTTCTATAAAGCTACTTCTATTTACTTCCTTTAAAAGACTAAAAGCTACCTCCTTATTAGTACTATAGTTATAAAGTAGTAATACCTTTAAGGTATTACTAAAGCTTAGGTTTAAACCTAATATACCTTTTACTATATAAAAGGAACTTTAACTACTATCTTTTTCCTTTTACTTACTTTTACTATCTCTATTACTACCTTTATTATTCTAATTATCGCTATTACCTCTGTCTTAAATATAACCTCTATTTACTTTACTAATGTTATAGCCTTTTATTTTAAAAATATAAAGTAAATACTTTAAGATTTTACCGCCTCTTTTATTACCGAATATACTGAAAATATATAGTTAAAGTATACCGTCGTTACTTAAAGTAAGACCTTAAAAAAGATCTTCTATTATATTAACTATTTTAAACTTATATAGTTTAACTTCCTTATATTTAATATAGCCTTCTTTTTTACTTACTCTATAAGTATACTTTACTTATAACCGTTATATACTTTTAATATATTTTAAAAAGTTAACCTTTAAAAAGAAGTCCCTTCTTTAAACGTTAGTATTTTAATAGTATATTAAGGTTATACCTTTAGCGTTAGTCTTTTAAGTCCTAACCTTTTAAAACAATATAATTTTACTTTATATAATAGCTATACCGTTTATATTACTTTTATATACCTTACTATCGTTTTTCTTTAAAGGTTTCCTACTGTTGCCCCCTTCTTTTATAAAGATTAAAAAAAGCATTGCTTTTTTATAAGTTTATCGTTTTTACTATATAGAAATATCGTTAACTATTTATAGGATTTTACTCCTTTCTCTTCCTTTCCTTCCTTACTTTAAAAGGTTAACTTAAAGGTTAAAACTATAGTACTAGGTTTAATAATATTATTATTTACTATTATACCATCTCTTCTCCTTTCTATTTTTTTTATTATTTTTATAAGAATAGTTTTTCTTTTATACCTTTATTATATAAATACTATAGCCTTATCTACTTTTTTATTTTAATACTAATATTTACTTTAACCTTTCCTTTCTTTTAATAACCTTTATATAGAGACATTTTATACTAATCTATTAGATTTTTATTAAAATTCTTTAAAATTCTTATAAATTGTCCTTTTTAAGGAATCCTAATTACTTTATTAAGTATTAACGGCTTTTAAAAAGGCCTTAATACCTTATAATACTTTCTACTTTATAACTTTAAAGTTAAGGTTCGACGTTTATAGCTTTTTATTACTGAACGGTAATTGCTTAGTCCTTTATAAATAGTTTTAAAGTAGAGATAAAAAAGATATTGTAAATATAGAATTATCTAAAAAGATCTAACTAATAGGCTATTTTCCGGTCTTTTATAACCTTAAGTATTTAAAAGGGCTTAATAAACTTATTAAAAAGCTTCTAATTAAAGTACTACTAATTAAGGTTCTTAGTTAATAATATAACCTAGTCCTACTTTTTAAAATGCCAGTCCTTCCTTTTTTTATTATAATACTTAGCATACAATTAGTTAGTATACTCCAGTATCTTTATTACCTACTTATAGTATTGCACTATATTATTAAAGTAGTTATTTACAGTAAGGACATTACTTTTAACCGGTATAGTTAAGTCGCTAAACTATTTAAGGTAATATCTATATAGAAAGTAAACTAGGCTATTGTAAATAACAGAATATTAAGAAGTGTTATAAGTATTCTCTATTAAAGAGAAGTAATTAACTTAATTAAACTGGTTATAAAAGTAATATATATATAGATAGTACTTTAAAATCTGGTTTTACCGTTCGGTCTAACTATCAGTTTATAGATAGTATATAATACTTAAGTAATAGAAGACCGATAGATACTTATAGAAGTAGGTTTAGAAATTACTAATAAATAACAAGCCCCTATTTAAAATAATATACTTTAAAAAGCTATAAGGATAGTAGATATAGTTTAAAAATAGGTCTATAAAGTCTAAAGCTGTAAGCTTATTAATAGTAGCAATGTAGAAAGTAAACTTAGTAAACTTATTTATTACTATTAAAATAGTATTATATAGCTAATTACTCCTTTAGTTAATCGAGGTAGGCAATCCGGTAATAAAGTTTACTATAATATATTTTTAAGGTTAAGATAGGATAGGAAGCAACAATAGTAACTTATAAAGGCAGTGTAGGTAAGGCTTGGTCCTTTAATAAAGGATATAGAGTTTAACGAAGGCTTTAATGTCCTTATTTATAGCTGGCCAATAGAAATGACACTTTAAGGCTTTTTCTGTCTTTTTATCCCTATAGTAACCTACAGTTCGGTCGTTATAGTAATGCTAAAGTGTTACTTACTATATATATACCGGTATATAGATCTTACTAGTATATTAGAGGAGGCCTTATTTGTTAAGATCTTTACAGTTAACTATAAGGTCCTTTTTTAAAACCAAATATCTATTCTAACTATAATTAAGAAGGGACTTGTCTACTACTAGTAAGGGCCTCTTTTTTAAGACCTTTATACAGTAAGATAATATACAGAAAATAGATAAGCTTAGGCTTTCCTTTAAATATAATAGCCAGGACTTTAAAAGGTTAGCTAATAGGTTTATTTTAAGGACAGTATATAAATCCGGTATATAGTTAGGCCTATAGGACAGACCATCTATAGGATTTTAAGCCTTTAGGTAGTATTAAATTACAAAGTTAAAGGCTATTAGGTCGTTACTTTACTTTAGTTAATAAGGACTTAGCTTATATTTAGTCTTTAAGTACTTTAAATTTAAATAATTAGTAAGTATAGTAATAGAAATAAGCGTATATAATAGATATTACCTTTAAGCTCGGAATATATCGATTAAGGCCAGTAACTTTTAATCTTTAATATTGTACTAGGTTTTTATAAGTATTAGTTTATATAAGTAAAAGGCTATAAGGTGCTAACGGTTTCTTTACTTTTAAGAAAGTACTGTTTTAATAATAAAGATTAAAGCGTTAATTTTTAAATAGATTAGTAAAGTAAGATCGAAGTATTGTAAAATTGGTACCTTTTAAAACTATTGTAATAACTATATAAATGCAATATATATATAGTTCGGAAATATAAAAGGCAATATACCTTCTTTTTTAAATAGGTCAATTATAGGTACAGTAATTTTTAAGTAGTTCTATATAAAATAGTAATAGAACTCTATAAATCTGAAGAAAACCTATAGGTCTTTAATACTTTAAAGGATAGGCCATTTAATAATAGATTAAATATAGCTCGGCTTTATACTAATCTCTTTAAGTAAGATTATATACTTTAAAAAGGATACTTCGGTAATACTAAACTTATACTTTTTAAGGTTAGTATAAAGATCTTACTTCTATAACTGCTATAGTATATCGTATATATACGTTATATACTAGTTAAAGTTATCGTTAAAGATTAAGATATTATTTAAATATACAATATAAACTACATTTATAAGGCCGGTTAAAGCTTAATTAATATATATTTAAAAGGTTATAAGTACGTTAGTAAGCTTAAACGGCATTACTTTCTATTTATAATAGCTATAATAGGTTTAAAAGGCTGTTTTCTATTTATCTTCCTTATAAATTTATATTTAATAGTAAACGTCCTTTAAATCGATCTTAGTATATATTTTAACTATAGAAAGCCGGTTAAGGATTTTTCCAATTAAAGGTAAAGGGGCTTGGTTTTTAAAGGTAATCTTATTTAGCACTTGGTAGTTGATATAAAGGTATATTAAGCTGTCCTTTTTAAGTATAAAGAGGATAAAAGCGCTAGCTAGGCTAATTAATAGTCGAATCTATCCTTTTTACTTAATAGTAGTAAACTATTTTTATAAAGTCTTTAACTTAGTCTTCTTTAAAGGGTAGATAGGCCTTTAAAGGGACATTGCCTTTAGTACTAATTTGATTTTATATTTTAATATTAAATAAGGCAGTAGTAAAAGGTCCTAGTTAATAGTAAAGATATTGAAGAAGTTGTAATATTTAAAAGGAACGGCGGCGAATTTATCAGGGTTATTGTTAAAGGCAGTATTTAAAAGTTATAAAGGTTTAAAGGGTTCTTTACCTTCTATTTAAAGGTAGATATAGACTATAAAAGAACTAGTAAGTAAATAGAGTTCTTCTTCTTTAGTTAGGTATATATTACCGGCTATATTAAGGTAAGCCTATGTCTATACCTTTTATTAGATTTATAGTTCTATTAAGTTTAACTAAAGAAGCTTAAAAACTACTTAAAGAAATATAATATTAGCGATTATAAAGTATATAAGCTACCTTTACATTATACCTTTAGAATCGGTAATTTATATTAAAAGAAAGTATAACCTAAATATTTATATAGCTTTACTATTAACTCTGGTAATACCAGAAGCTTCCTATAGTTTAAAGAACTAAGGGGTAAAGATAATAAGCTTATAGCTAATTAAATTAAGGTCTAACCTAGAGTTTAAAAAGGCTTTAGTTAACTTCTATAAACTATTTAAATATAATTAAATTATAATTTCCAAATGTAATAGGGTATACTTAATATATCCTTAATTAACTACTATTACTTAACTATTAGCGTTAACGCTATTTATATTCTTTAAAGGCTTTATATTTACACTTATAGTAATAGATATAGGAAAAGTAACAGCTTAAGGTTAATTAAGTTAGTATTTTCTAAATAAATAACTGTAATTATTATAAAGGAAATAGATAGCTTAAAGGTAAGTAATAGTATAGTAGCCCTTTTACTTATAAAGATAGTACTGGACTTTCTTTAAAGGAGGACGGAGGAATATAGAATTGTAAGTAGAAAGTTAAAAAGTAATAACATTAAAAGTAAAATTAAAGTAAAAGCGTTAGATATAACTAAACTGGTTATAATAATAATAGCAGTAGTTTCGAAATAGAAGTATATTATACTTAAAGCACTTACTTAAGGAAAAAGGGATTAGCGGTTTAGCCTCCTTTAATCTTAAATTATAACATAAAAATCCTGCCTTTTACTAACTATCTTTAATATACTTAACTTAGCTTACTAGCTTTATAAAGTCTTAAAGGGTTTAAGTACTAACTAAAGTAATATAAATTTCCTAATAGAGCTTAAAGATAAAGAAGGTAATATACTATTTAGGAGGTAAGGGGTAATTTAAGTTAACGATAACGTTAGTAAACTGTTTATAAAATTCTTAAACGGTTTTATCTGCTATTTATATAATAGAATAAAGCTATATAAACGCTATAAAGCGTTAGGTCTTAAAGTCAGTAAGTAAATTATATAGAAATGTTTTTAAGTTAATTTAAGTAATTTAATTAAAGTTAAAATAAAGGTTAAAAGACTTTTAATTAACAATATACTTAACTTAAGCATTTTTAAAAATACCTTTAAAGTAACTTACAGTATAAGTTATTTAGTCTTAGTCTCTTTAAAAGGTCCCTATAATTTAAAAATAGATCTTACAGTTATATAGAAAGTATTTTAAGTTTTAAACTAAAGAGCTATCGTAAGTCGGATTTAGTATAAAAGGAAAGTGCTAATAGATCGAGGACAGTATATCTATAGGATAGCTAAGCCTAGCTACTTAAGTTAGAAGGATTATAAATTATAAAGCGCTGGATATAATAGCAATAGAGACAATAGTATAGAAAGCAATAAAGGCTATAATAATAAAAGTAAAAGAAAAGTAGTTAAAGACTAAGTTAATTAACTAAGCCTTTAAAGCTTTTAACTTAACAGCTTTTTAATATAAAAAAAGTATATACTGTATATTAATAATCTAGGCTTTAATTATAGTAAGGTTATTTTTAAAGGATAGAGCTTTAAAAGTTTAAGTCTATATTAGGTTTTAAAGCAGTTAAGCAGTTTAAAAGATAGAGGACGATATTTAAGTCGATAAAAAGGCTTAAGTAATAGTAGGCTTTTATAATAAGGTAAATATTTAAATAAGGTATTCGGCTAACTTAAATAAAGTATATAAATTGCAGTTACTATAAAGGTTAACTATCTTACTTACCTTACAGTCTAACTCCTTTTAAGGATAGAAAGTTTAGTATATTAAGAAGGGTTCTATATATTAAAGTATAAGGCTAAGTAAATAGTTTACACTGTATATACGATAGGTTTATAATAAAAAAACAATAGTAGTTTAATATAAGTATATTATTCTACCTATATTAAACTCTAGCCTTCTTAGAATCCTAAGTCTACTATACTATCCTATATATCCTACCAGTAACCTAGGCTTGGCTACCTCCTTTAGAGACCTCTTTCCGCTATAGGATCCTACGGCTCGCTCTAATCCAACCGTTAACTGGGTATATATATAGGCGTTCAGCTATTGTAGCTACGTCGCTTACGCTACGTCAGCGAACCCTAAGAGGTCTACCAGTCGCCAACTGTCAGGCACTGCTACTGCTAGCCCAGGACCTCTGTCCTCTGGGCCTACCTGAATTGCACCCTGACAATGTAGAGCTGATTGCTTAAAGCTTACAATGTAGGTAGATTTTAGTTACTATATATATACTCTGGCTCTTCGATGATAAATAGCACTCGAAGGCCTTGTTAGTAAGTTAACGGGGGCTTCCGTCGAGGGGAGGGAGATGTGACGGCCCTGGCCTAGGGCCTTACTATATATATACTATTGAAGCGAGCTAAGCCTGCAAGCTTGGCTTACTTGTAGCTTTTAATAGTAATGGTGGCTTTCTGGAGCAGTAGTCTGGACTGCTGTTACAATAATAAACAGATAGTATTAATTACTAGGCTTTCTTATTAACTTACTTAACATTTAACCCTAACTTAACTAAGGCACCCTTACTATTTAAACTATAACTGCTAATAAAAATTACCACTTATAAGCTATTAATTACTACTATAGCTATTAACTACTATAGCTATTAACTACTACGGCTATTAATTATTACAGCTATTAATTACTAATATTCTATCGCTTATATCGCTTATTTGAAGCTTATATTTAGTATATCAGTTATATACATTTACTATAAATTAATTTATTAGGAATTTAAGTATAAAAATATATATCTATAATGATTATAATAATTGATAGCTATAGTAGTCAATAGCTATAGTGGTTAATGGCTATAGTAGTTATATAAAAGATAAAGATTTAATTAAATTAGGTTTAAAATAAAAATTTCGATATCCTTAAGTTTAATAGGCTAATAACTTTAAGTAATAGCTATAACTTGAAATAATAACTATAAAAAGCATTCCTTCTATTATTAACCTTACCGTTATTAATTATAAGGGCTAACGCTTAATTAAGCTAATAAAAACAAACTAGCTTAACGCTTTCTATTTGCTATTAAGTATTACCTCTATAAAACAGTTCCTTTTAAAAGAACAGTTTCTTTTATAGGAATAGTTCCCTAAAGCCTACAGTTCGACCTATTTTCTTACAGTTCTACCTATTCTACTATAGTTCGGTCGGTTTTGGCACAGTTCTATATAAAGCACAGGTCAAAGGCCCCATAAACACCCATTAATGCACTGGAGGCGCAGACGTGACCATCGCCTGCCAGACCGCGGGGACCTCCGTCAACGGGAACTCCATCTGGGACAAAACCCAGCACAGGTGCTTCGTGGCCGACTATTACGTCAGGACGGGCACAAACGGCTATGTTACTAAAAAGTGCGGCAGCGACTCTTCGGTCCCTGGCCCTGTTATCAACGACTATCCGTACAAGTGCTCGTGCGGCGGAGAAGACCCCTGGAGATAGTTAGTTCTTTACTCCGATTACTCTTGAAAGAGTGAACTTGAGCTCAACATGCTAAAAGATTTGCCACAGTTTCAAGTGCCAGTGCACCTCCTTCGTCGTGTGGAGAATAAACGAACGTCTCGGCATCAAATTTCACAATCAGTACAAGGGCGTTAACTGGGGCAACGCCAACTCCTGGGATGAGGCAGCCAGGGCAACAGGTGTGACTGTCAACAGCACGCCGAAACCTGGGAGCATTGCTCAAACGAACGCCGGCAGCTTCGGACATGTCGCCTGGGTTACTGCGGTCGGAAGTGACACTGTGACGCTGGAAGAGTACAACTGGGCCACGAAGGAGGGCTATGGCAAACGGACCGTCAGCAAGGGGACTTTTAACTACATTCATGTCTAAGACGGCGTTGGAGGAGGAGGGCATCCCGCCTCACCTCCAGTGAATGAGGGTGGCAGATTCGGGGGAGCTGTCGGTAAAGGGGAAAGAAATGTTGGGGTAGGATGATGAGTGAACGAATGCGGACAGTATAAAAACAGTGATTGTTGGTCGCGCTGAATAGGCCGTTAAACAATGTGTGAACGCCAGCAACACCATCCCCAGCCTGTCCTTCAGAGCTGGAACGATCGTCCGTAGGACTGCAGACCACGTCCCGAAATTGCACTCTTTTCCCCTTCAGACTTCGCGTGAGCATAGTTGAATGCGGAAGCCCCTTTCCTCCCGTCAAGGATGTGGTCTGTATGCACAGGTCCATGCGAATAGTTGCATGACCCCTTTTGACCAAAGGGGCTAGAGTTGTATACCCTACAGCTGTTGACATCTGCCATTTCTTAGCATCTTCCTATATATGATTTTCATTTGGAGGAAGATGCCTGGCACTTGAACTTCTTTCCTTGTAGATCTGCTATGTCCCAATACCACAACCACTTCCCGTTACTCCCTGTATCCGATACCTTCACCAAGCCACCAAACCACCATCCCCAGCCCAGCACCCAATATCCCCCATCCATGCCCCCTCTCCTGCCATTCCCCTCAACCCCAGCACTACTGCTGCTACTAGCCACCGTCACATCCGGCCTCGGCGTCGGTCTTTGAGTAGGCAAAGCAGTCTCAAACGTGTAACTCGTCAGCGGTGTGATAGTAATACTACACGAACTACCACTAGGCACACCGTCCAGACTGCACGCGAGAGACACGACATCCGATCTGATTGAGCTTATAATGGAGCCCAAAGTCTGTAATGCGAAAGGCGCATCTGTCGTCTGTAAGAGAGGGTCCGCGCACTCGAAAGGGGTGTCTGAATTGGAGATTTGTTGGCAGGTTTGGCCTGTGAGGCAGCACCAGGTTGAGTCGCAGGGGACGGGGCAGAAGCGGGGGATGGTGTCCTGGCGGGGATGGGGGCGGAGGGGATTTAAGGCAATGGTTTGAGAGATGAGAGTGAGGAGGGTGAAGATGGGGAGCTTCATTATGGATTGATGGACGATTGTGGAGGGTTGATGATGTGAATCGCTGGGCAGATTGGTTGTTCAGCGGCTGAAGGAGCGATATCAGAGCGCAGGCGAGTCTTTGGATGGGAGAAGAATATATCTCAGTTTGGAACTTTGCCACTCAATAGTCATAGATAGTGACCCCTAGCAGCTTTCGTCTGATTTCATGCACACCTTGATCTCGTGTAACCGTCGATCACCCCCTACTCAGACCGAGTTTCCTGTTTGGTGAACGGGCTTTGCGATGGTTTTGTCTTTCTCGATGCTCACGAGAAAGTGGCGTCTATCGAGGGGCTGAAGTCTGCTTTTGTTGTTCTGTGACAAGGGATATGATGGCGAGATTGCGACGTTGTGGCTGAAGCTGGACCACCATCACGGGATTGGTGTGGGAGAGCGCGGGGGGGGGGAGCTTTTAATGCGTATACAAGCATACCCCGAAATTGAAGTTGCGGCGCGCCTCTTGAAAGAAAATGATATCGACTGGCAACAAGAATGTGGAGTCAAATTTTGCATCCGGTAGGTTTGGTGTTGGCAAGTCGCAAGTAGGTCGGTGATCAAACAACAAACATGCATCGTCCGAATTATCGAACCCTAGGCCGACCAGCGGCAAACACCCAAGATGCCCCTGTCATGCTCCAAGACCTTGGAGCTCGTGCTTCAACCGCAACCCCCGTTGCTCCTGATATCGAAACCAATCCAAGTCGAGACGCGACCATCGCCCGCCCAACCACCACAACCACATCACCGCCATCGGTTCCAATGGTCCCCAGGATTATGAGCAATACCCGATCTTCTCTAGCAGGCATCCAAAGTGCTTCATCAACACCAACAACACCATCATTCCAAGCCGGAACAAGCTCATCTCCCCAACCCCTCAACCATTCTTCGACAGCGCAAACTGAAACCATCTCCACAACCTCAGCCGCTCCCCATCAGCGCTTAACCAACCTATCCTCAGCAACCGCCGTTCATATCAACAATCCGTCCTCTCGGAATGGGACAAACCGCCTCAATACATGGCTCTCCCGTATTTCCACCATCCCACCACCAACCACGTTCGTCAAACGCATCCGTCAACAACTCGAAATTCCCACCATCCTGCTCATAACCCTCCTCCTCTTCATCTTCGCCACCCTCGTGTCCTGGCAAGCCCACAATCTCGACTGGCCGCTAGCAAGAATTCCCATTCCCTCTGGCATCTTGCTCTTGACTGTCGTGGCCAAATTCACCGACTGGGCCTTGGCAAGTGTGACAAATGATGCATGGGAGCGGCTGCAATGGGGTCCGTTGCTGCAGCGAAGGGGAAATTTATTGACCTTTTTGGTGATGAGCTCCGGCTTTGGGGCGTGGTGGAGGGTGTTGTTTTCTTCTGAGGTGCAGCCCGGGGAGGAGACGAGGTGGGGGAGGATGAGGAGGTTGGTCACCAAACAAGGGTGGAAACGGAGGTGGAGGACGGGGCCGAGATTCTGGAGTTTTGTCAGGATTTGTATCTGGTTCTTCATCCAGTTCCCGGGTGTGATTCTCATGGCCATGATTGAGAACAAAGACTCCTTTCGACCAAGCGGCTGGACAACAGTAACAGGTGGACTGGGAAGATTCAATGCGAGCTTGGGATGGCTGCAACCTGCCGATCCAGTTCAATACCGCCACGTCTTTTCCATCCTTCAAGATCCAGCCCTGACTTTGTTAACTGAGCCGATCAGCCAACCATGCGCGCGTGAAAAGAGCTGTCAGTCGTACTTGTTTTCGGGAGGACTGGAGCTTTTGCTGCCTTGGCCAATCGTTCCAAGGCAGACGACCAATGCGCATGCATATATGGTCAAGGATATCCCATCGTACCAAATCGATGCCTGGGAAACCTCATTCAATACGTCGCTGCCGTTTGGAGCTTGGGACGAGGACCAGTGCCGGGTTTTTGCCATTGGCAGTGAACTATATGGCGCAAGTGACTCAATCCAAGTCTGTGCAAATAGGGACGGGGAAGGTGGTCGTCTGTTGGCCGGTCAGTCCGTTGTCCTTGAAAGCTCGGAGGAATGTTGTACTGACAGCTGCCATCTACATGTAGGCATTCGCTCATGTGGCTTCCAGGCTCTTGACGAAACCGGAAATTGTACCCTGGAGGCGAACTACCCAGGGTGGAACTCGTTCCCAGCTTTCACATCCACCATCGAGCTCTACCGAGTGACAGCAGACCTCGCCTTTGATCGACACAGCAGGAGCATCCTAGATCTGTCTGCTAAACGCGTCCATACCCAGCATAATGTTGACCCAGAGGACTTCCTCGACGCCTTCAGCCTAATACTCTGTCCTTTCATTCAGCCAAATACCACCCAGACCAGCCGATGGTGCACCCCTGGGGGCATCAACTTCATGTTGACAAATGCTGTATATGTTCGGCTTACGCATGCGTACAGCGAGGTGGCGTTTGATAACGTAGAGGCCGTTAATATCCTACGCAACCTGTTTGCGACCGCATTGTACCTCTTCAATCCGGTGTACAGGATGACTGTTATCGACCGATCAACTCCCATCAGACCGAATGAAACCGCATCAGGCCTGCCCGCAGAGAACACGTTTCTGGGGTCCCCAGCCATTCAATCGAGCTATATTGCCCCTGCGACTTGGACTGTGGTCGCCTTCATTGTGTCGGCTGCGCTAGTGATCACGGCGGCGGTGGTCGCGATGGGTGTGTCAGCGATTTACGAGATGCCTGCCTTGAACAAGTTTCCGGCCGTGGATGGGATGAAGATCGTTGTTGTGGATCGCACAACTGGCGAAGAGACTTTCATTGGGAATGTCGTCGGCCGTAAGAAGACGGCCGAGGAGGTCCTCTATGCCGCGAGGCGGACGACAGTGCGTATAGCGCAGCGAGAAACCCAAGGATAGATAGGACGAACACTATCCTGTCTCGATAAATCCACGACTCAGAAACCAAGTTTGCTACTCGTGCCGAACTCGGGCGCTGAAGCTTTCGGCCCGGGCACTTTCGGCGTTGTTATAGCGTTAAGGACATGCAAACTCTTGTTTGTAAGGTGCCGCACTGTGGGTATCTGGAAGCGCCTGCCAGCAAAAGAAAGAGGAAAGCTGGAAATTTCAACGGGGATAAGTGAGCAGCTTTCTTGCTGTTTCCTTGCTGACAGTCCGCGGCTACCCTCACCGTCGACCGGATGACATTCTACATGTGATCACCTTCCTGCTTTTTGAACTTTCATGCTGCTCGGACTGGTTTGACCATGGTCCAACTTCACCCAGCAACATGAAACATCTTCCTCAACACTTATTTAAAATACACTCTTATGCTTCTTTGGCCTACTCTCGATAATGTGCGACGACCTTTCGCAGACAGTTTGCCCGTACAAGGGATGCAACACTCTTGACGCCACCGGCCGTCCTCGGGCAAATGAAGACGCGAAGCAGGGCATCTCTGTTGACCGCCTTACTAGCCGTCCTCTAGCAAATAGAGACACGAAGCAGGACATGTGTGGAGAAGGGCCAAGGGGTAGGAATTTTCCTCGGGTCAAGTTTGGAAGCATCGAATAGAATCAGCCCTTGGACAAACCAAAGGCTCCTTCGGATGAGCCCATCTCGCCACGAACGATTCCAGCAACAATAGCCAAGTTTGAGTCGGTCCCTCCGGATGACATCACTGCAACTGCATCTGACCCAATTTGCCCCCAAGGACATGGATCAAAGGTCCCAAATAACACAGCCTTGCCCACCCGCAGACATGAATGAGGTCTACCAGAGCGCGTCCAAAGCCAGGCTCAAACAATCAGAACCTTCAATAATGTTGGACAGGGAGGAGGGACGAAGGGTGCAGTGGCTTGAGTACATTAACACCGGAAGATCAAGAAACATCCATTCCCACCAAGGCGGAAAGCTTTAACTGAGGGCTCAACATAGACCGGTATGTACCTTACAGGCATATACCACGCTCACTCACCACTGACAGCTGACATGGAGTACCATAGCGAACTGGCAGGAAACGACTCTCGATCAATATTGGACAAGAAAAGAATCAACACCTCGCAAACACAGGCATCCATATCATCAACATCCACTACATCATGGCCCAGCACTCAGCGAATGGATATTGAAAAGCGGATTACATGTAAATAACTATGTTAGTCAATACCTGGTACTTCACTTTTCCAACGCATACCTATGTGCCTGACATCTTCGATCCATGGTTCCTCACAACCAAGAACGATGTGGGTCAGGGTTCAGGACGACAGTGCTCATCACAGTGTCTCCGCCTCTCGCACAGTTTTCCCCACAAGCCTAATCCGACGTCATTGAAGTTCATCTGATCCTCGGCAAAGACTCAGGCACCACCACCAAGACAGGTCCCAGTCAACATGTCTTCATCAACGGATCCATCTGCGGCGAGAATTGTTTCCGTGAAACCGCTGGTAAGTAGTTTTGACTTTCCAACATCTCAACGTCACCCCTACTCTCTGCATCTCAGCTTCACACCAACGACTCACATCCATCACAACTTACAGGAAAACAAAGATGCCCGCTGGCTCAACCTAGTCCAGTGAGCCATTCGTTTCACTTACACTCAACTCATAGTAACCAATTCTACGATGCAAACAGAATAGAATACCTCACCCCCGACGGCCAAACCCGCCAATGGGAAGCCATCCACCGCACCACCACCCCCAAGTCCAGCCCAGGGGGCGTTGACTCGGTGCACATCATTGCCAGCCGTTCTTCCTCGACAGACCAGACAAAGAAGGAAATCCTCTTGGAGAAACAATTCCGCCCGCCAGCTGGCAAGGTCTGCATCGAATTCCCTGCCGGGCTGGTCGACCCCAATGAAAGCATCGAGACGTGCGCTCTGAGGGAGCTGCGAGAGGAGACGGGGTATGTTGGGGAGGTTGTTGGGAGGGTTGGGGGGAGTATGGTGATGTTTGGCTGTGAGTTTTCATCATTTATCTCCTTCTTTTTGCCATAGCAAAACACTAACTGGTATCAATAGCACCTGCTTCTTCAGCGTAAGTCTATCTTTATGATAACCGGTGGACAAAGATCTAACAAATCAACCAGGGCCAAGACAGTCTTCATACACGCCATCATCGACACCGGGAGGCCAGAAAATCAAACCCCAGTCGCAGAACTGGAAGATGGCGAGTTCATCGAGCCATTCTGGGTCCCACTCGCCAACTTGCACGCTGAGATCAGAAAGTTAGCCGAGGAAGGCTTTGCCATTGACAGCAAAGTTGGGATATATGCCGAAGGTTTAGAGATGGGGCGCCTGCTCAACGGTTCCTGAACCATGGCACCACCAAGACCAAGAAGCAGATGGATACCCTTATCAATGGATTTCTTTCATTAAAATACCTTTCATACCGCAACTCTCCCTTCCTGACCCCGCTGGAATCTAAACACTCTAATTCAAAGCCGGCTCCTCATCAGGCAACCCATCCCCCAACTCCACAGCCTCCTCAAAACTCCACCCCAACCCCCCCTCTTTCACCGTCCACTCCCTCTCCTTGATCTTGACCAACCCACTTTCGTCTTTTTCACCATCCTCATCAACAAAGTCAAACACGCGGTAATCCGCATTCATGAACCACCTGCCCGTAACCCCAGATCTCAAAAACCCCGAGTGCGACACCACGATAATTGCCTTTTCCTTCCTCTGTTTCAAGTCCCTGAGAACCTCCTGCCCGCGGGCCATGATGGCCTGCTTGGTGTTGAAGTATTTTTTCCCAGAGGGGGAGGTTTTGTCCGGGTAGACGGGGTCGACATGGTCAAAGTTGACTTGGGGGAATTCTTGGCGGAGGGAGGGGATGGGGGAGCCGGTGTCGCAGGGTTGGGTGGAGTTTTCTGTTTACTGTGTGAGTCAAGGTGTGAGGGTAAAATGAGAGTTGGAGGGGGGAGATATACCTTGCCAGCCGGCATGAGCTTCCATTGGGATGCCCAGCTCACCAAACGCCAGCAAGGCAGTTTCAATAGTTCTGCGCATTGGGCTCACGATGATGAGGCCGACGTCTAGCTCGGCGTTGGGGCCGGTGATTTTGGGGACGAGGTTCTCTTTGAGGGAGTTGCATTGGGCGCGGCCCAGGACGGAGAGCTCGGGATCGCGCAGGGTGTAGTCTTGTGTTTCTGGGAAATGATGTTAGTTGAAGGCTCATGAAGTACCTGAATCGAAAGAAAAGGGAAACTTATTGTCAACATTGTGAAGGGCTTGAGCGTGCCGGACTAGGATGATGGTTGGTGCCATTTTTGGTATACAGTCTTGTAGATAGGGATTTTAGAGAGTAAGATTATGATTTAGATTACGACAACCAAGTCCGATAGAAGTAAGAAAAAGGAGATAGGAGTTGCACAAATAGTTTAATGTTTGTGGTGTAAGGTGAGACGTTAGGCTTCGTGAACCGTGAGTCAGGGGGAGGTTGAGCACTGTGCTGGCCTCGGCGTTGACACACGTCAACACAGTGCGCAACGCCAGGGGTCAAACGGCTTGCGCCAAGCCGTCAGAGGCGCGATGACATTGACATTCCTATCAATCGGGCGAAGTTTTGCCGGCGCAACACGTCCCCAGCCGCGATCAAGCCTTCAAGGTTCTCGACGATATCTGTCAATAATTACATCAGCAACGTCAATTCCAACAGACAAGACTTCTATCATCATGCCCAGCAAACGCAAGTTGGACCTCCCCCCAGCCGAGATCTACAAAGCAGCCAAACTCGCCTCCAATGGCAATGGCTCCCGACACGCGCAGGTAGAAGAAGACGATGATCTCGAAGCTGGTCCACCTCCCCCACCAGAAGACGACGACGGCGACTACGGTCCCTCAGCACCACCCGAAAATGACGATGGCGACGACGAAGAAGGCCGTTTCTTCGGCGGCGGGATAACAGAGCAAGAAAAAGAAGTCCTCGATTTCATGGACTCGAACCAACAATCCGCCGTCATCGACGCAGCCCCAGAAACAATCGACGCCTCCTGGCTCAAGAAGACCGCTTTATCCTTCGAGAAGAAAATTTCCCGCAACGCCGAACTCCGCGCCAAATTCGAATCCGACCCCAGCAAATTCATCGACTCCGAAGCCGACCTCGATTCCGCGATCAAGTCCCTATCCATCCTCTCCGACCACTCCGGCCTCTACCCAACCTTTGCCAAACTCGGCAGCGCCGGTAGTCTCGTCTCCTTGCTAGCCCACGAAAACACCGACATCGCCATCGACGCGGTAGAGATCCTCTCCGAGCTGACAGACCAAGACGTCGCCGCCTCCGAGTCCGACTGGTCCTCCCTCGTCAACGCCTGCCTCGAAGCCGATCTCCTGGGTCTATTAGTCTCCAACTTCTCCCGCCTAGACGAAAAGATCGAATCCGACCGAGAAGGCGTCTATCACGCCCTATCCCTCCTCGAAAACCTCTGCTCCTCCCCCTCCATCTGCGACAAGGTCGGCTCCGACTCTGCCCTCCTTCAATACCTCTTATCTCGCATTTCCGCCAACGAATCCCCCATCACCCAAAATAAGCAATACTCCGCCGAGATCCTCGCCATATTAGTCTCCTCCTCCCTCCCCAACCGATCTGCCTTCTGCCAACTAAACGCCGTCGACCTCCTCCTCCAACAAATCGCCCCGTACCGCAAGCGCGACCCCGACAAATCTGTCTCGTCGTACGAAGTAGAGTTCATCCGCAACAGCTTCGAATCTTTGTCATCATTGGTCTCCTCCCCAGATGGCAAGGCGAAATTCCTCGAAGCAGAAGGGGTAGAGCTTTGCCTCATTATGCTCAAGAATGGCGGTCCAAAAATCACAAAACCATCCTCGTTGCGGCTCCTTGACCATGCTTGCGCTTTCTCCCCGGAGGTAGCAAGCAAGATTGTGGCGGAGGGGGGGTTAAAAACTGTTTTTACCTTGTTCATGAAGAACAAGACCTCTGTCGGGGCGACAACAGAACATCTCGTCGGTATTTTTGCGTCGATGCTACGGTTCCTGCCAGCCGACACCCCAGAGAGAATCCGCACCCTGGCCAAGTTTGTGGAAAAAGACTACGAGAAACTTGTCAAGTTGGTGGGATTGAGGAGGGAGTACGCGTCCCGTCTGGAGATTATAGAGAGATCGATTCAGGACGAGGCAAAGGGGCTGAGTAAAGAAGAGAAAGAAGAAATAGAAGACGAGTTCTTCTCCCGGAGGCTAGACGCAGGGTTGTTTTGCCTGCAGACTATTGATGTGGTGCTGGCGTGGCTGATAGCCGAGGATGATGGCGCCAGGGATAAAATCAGGAGTTTACTAGCGGATAGGGATGAAGATTTTGGGGTTTTGAAACGGACGATACAAGAGCAGATGAAGGGGGTTGATGTGGGAACGGAAGAGGGGAGGGAGACGAAGGAGATGTTGGGAACGTTGGTCAAGTTTTTGGTGTAGTGTAATGATTGAGGGGCTTAATGATAGGATCACAGAACAGACACATGGAGAGATGGTATGGTATAGTAGAGCAAGGAAAAATAATGTCAATGTGAAACTCAGGTGACTGACGCCGCAAAAAAAAAAGGACGGTATTCATACACCCCCCCTATGCACTTCTATCCTCCTCTCGCTCCCAACACCGCAAATGATATCCATGTCTTCTTCTTCCCCCCCCCCCCCCCCCTAATCTTCAACTTTCCACTACTAGTTCATCTATCCCCACCAACCCCGGAGCATCTCTCCCACCACCATATCCCCCTCACGCACCCAACGGCACGGGGTGTGGGTTAAACACAGCCTCGAGCAAATCCTTGATGACCTTGTCCTGGTTCTTCTTACCCGCTGCTCTGATCTCGGCAATCTTCGCGTCGGCCTCCTTGTTGGCTTCCTCTTCGGCAGCCTTGTTGCCTTGGGTTTGCTATTATTCATTTTCTTTGTCAGTATCCTCCCCCCCCTTCTATCCTTGTTTTGGTGAACAATGGAAAACAAGAAAAGACAAAACAAACCTCGGCCTCAAACTTCTTGTACTCTGCCTCCTTTTTGGCGCGGTAGGCTTCGATTTCTTTTTTCGCCTCGTCGCGGGCTTCGCGGACGCGTTTGGTGCGGTCTAGATTTTTATCAGTCGTGTGCATCGGGGGGGGCAAGAGGGGTTGGTAGCTGGGGAGGACAAACATTCGCGGGCTGGGAGAGAGAAGTGTTAGCTATCGTCATTGGCAAGGAGAGGGTATGGAAGGTTGGTGAGAGGGAGGGTGTCGCGGGATGGGGAGGGGAGGGGAAAACGGGGGGAAGGTGGTGGGGGGGGGAGGGGGCATACCCTTCTGAACAATCTTGCTTGCCTCCCTCTCGGCCTGTTGCGATCACATATTAGATCATCACTCCCTCCTGCTGGCGATCATAACGGGGAAGATAAAGGGTAGGTATACATCAAGGAGGGTCTGGATCCCTGCTGAGTTTTGGGCTGACTATACGAGACAACACGAGGGAATGTTAGCGGTTGGCGATAGCTTCAACAGTAACAGTAGACGGGGGCGCACCATCTTGACTTGTCTTGACTGGGTAGTTTTGGGTGGGTGTAGTTGGTTATCGCAATCGATCTATTTCTCTCGGCGGGGTGGAATAAAACGGCGTGATAGGAATGCGACTCTCGTTCTGCTGTCGGTCTCGGGGTGTTGATGCCAGTGTCAATGTCTTATTGCTGGTGTAGGTAGTGCAGTGTATGAATGTTGGAGTTGGAGTCGCAGGCGACACCAACAACCAGCTCGAACAGCTCCCCGCAGGCGCAGCACGCCCCAAGAGCAAGATCCCTGCAAGCGCTGACGTGCCACTGCCATTTGCCTGCCGGGAAGAACCCAAACCAGGCGGTCACAACCGGCACAATATTCCCCAGCGGCGGCGTCATCTCAAGCGTGTTGCTGCATTGCAGTGACAAATCGAGTGACAGAAAATAAATCCAAGAAAAAATAAAACGGAAAAGAGAAAATGTCACGAGCCGCAAAACTCTCCCTTGTGGGTACGTCGCTGTTCGCCTTGAGCACAGTCGTGTTTGTGCACTACCAACAAAAGGCTGAGCAACAGGTCAGTTCATCCCATCCTAGGTATATCCTCTCCAACGGCCCCCATAGCTAACAGTTGGAGTACTGTGTAAACAGGCCATGCACCAAGGCGTCATCCGCGACATGGAACAGCAGCGCATAAAACGAGAACGACAAGCCGACTTTGACATGCAGCGCGCCCTCGAGGCCGAGTACAAAAAGGACCAGAGCGTACGAGACACAACCGCCGAGATGGACCCAGCGACGGCGAAACGAGGGGGGTTGAATGTCCCGGCCAGGTAGCATTGGGACAATGTTAAGCAAAAGCAGACACAGATACCCAAGCATCATGTATATAATATGTATCATTACATTCGCATCTACATGCCATTTGTACCTATATGTACAACAAAAAAAACAAAAGCAATCCCTTCTCGCTCCCAACTCAAAAGTGCTGACCTGTTAAACAAAAGTCCACTTTCGCAGCAACGCAACCGACTGACATCTGCTGAAGAAATCAAGAATGCCAACCCCTTGCCGGCTGCTTTTTTAAAAAACAAGAAACCCCAGAGTCTTAAACGCCAAAACGTCCTCGTGCCCAAACTGATGCATATAAATTTTATTGTTGTTCTTGCTCCTCTGACGGCTAGCTTGAAGGGTATGGTGCCAGCCACCGTCATCAAAAGACTCGATTCATCAAGCCACCACCGTTTAGCGAACCGAGATACCAGACCTACTGGTAAACATGCGGGACGCAATACCCATGGACATGAGTTCCTGGAACAGTAGCTTGGCGGCATACGGCATGTGTACCTGCGCGATCTTGGTCTTGTTTTTGCAAGGCCGGCACTCGAAAGATTGCTTGGTGAGGTTCCTGAAGAAAGTTAGCACGATAATACCAAAATAAGAGAAATGAGAGAGGACCTACGCAATAGGCGTCATCAGCCCGCAAATCTCGCAAATGTGCACTCGGTACGCATCCGACACCTCAAACAGACGCTCCTTCAAGAACGACGCAGCACCGTGGGCAATCATACAATCACGCTCCATCTCTCCGAAGCGCAAACCACCATCTCTCGCACGACCCTCGACCGGCTGTCGAGTCATGATCTGCACCGGCCCGCGGGCACGCGCGTGGATCTTGTCGTCCACCATGTGCCTCAAACGCTGGTAGTACGTGGGACCAAAGAAGCACTGGGCCCGGAGCTTGCGCCCCGTGTGACCGTGATACATGATCTCAAAACCACGAGACTGGTACCCTTGCTCGCGGAGCAGGTCCGAAACCGAGTCGACCGTCACGTCCGTAAACGGTGTGGCGTCGCCTTCCAGCCCCTTAAGTGTGGCCACCTTGGACAACAGACACTCGATCAAATGGGCAATGGTCATACGAGACGGAATGGCGTGGGGGTTGATAATGATATCCGGGGTAATGCCTTCGGCCGTAAAGGGCATGTCTTCTTGTCGGTAGGTGACACCAATCGTTCCCTTCTGACCGTGCCGAGACGCAAACTTGTCACCAATCTGAGGAATCTTGGTGGTCCGCACCCTGACCTTGACGTAGCGCATGCCATCTTGGTTTGTCGTGAGTACGACCGAGTCCACAATGCCACTCTCAGTGCTACGGAGAGGAGTCGAGGCATCACGCTTGACATGCTGAGCTTGCCGTTGACCCAGTTCAGCATTGTCGGGGTTGATGGGTGAAGTCTTTCCGATAATGATGTCCTCGCCCGACACACGGATACCCGGGGCAATAATACCGTCTGCATCCAGTTTGTCGTACGTGCCATGCTTCAACCTCAACGTGTCGCCGCGTGTTGGTTTCTCGAACATCTCCACAATGTTGATGCCCACCCGCTTCTCACAATCCGTGTAGGACCGGAAAAACAGACTGCGGAAGATGCCGCGGTCGATACTGCTCTGATTCATAATGACGGAATCTTCCTGGTTGTAACCAGAGTAGCACAGAATGGCGACAATGGCGTTCTGTCCGGCAGGCAGCTCTCGGAATTTGAGGAACTCCATGGACCGGGTGGTGGCCAATGGCTTTTGAGGGTAGTAGAGAATATTGGCCATGGTGTCCATGCGGCGGGAGTAGTTGGTAAGGAAGAAGCCCATGGCCTGTTTACCCATAGCAGACTGGTATGTGTTACGGGGCGACTGGTTGTGATCGGGGAAGGGAATAATGCTGGCGCAAATGCCGAGAAGCATGGCGGGATGAATTTCGCAATGCGTGTACATGTGCGTCGTTCTGTTGATCTTCGTTCTGATTCTGTTGTTGCCAATGCCCGATGTAGACTCGACCTGGAATCCTAGCTTGGAGAGCCGGAAGTCGTCAAGATCTTGAGGGGTCATGCAAATCATCGTGGTTTCCTCCTCCTCGGCGTCAAGGTATTCAATAGCTCCCGACTTGAGAAGGCCTTGCCATCCCCAGTAATCGGGGTGATACTTGCCGAGTTCCTTGTCCCCTTGGAGCTTGGCAATGTGCTCCTTGCTGAGGATCAGTTGTCCCTTTTCGACCCCGTGATTGCCCTTCTCCTCCTGCTCCACGGTGAAAAGAGGCCTCATGACGCGACCGGCGTCTGAGAAGATCTTGAACTCGCGCTCTCGAATGTCCCGGACCAGCGACACTTCGAAGCTGATGACGTTCTTTCGTCTAAGGTCTTGTACCAATGTGACAAGCTGCTTGGGATCGTTGTGCACACCGACCCAAGTACCGTTGACAAACACCTTGGTAGCATTGGGCGCACGAAGCGGCTCGTACTCTTCCAAAACATCCATCCCTCTGGCTGTCATGAAGTCGACAATGGGGTCAGCAGGAGTGCCCACACTGACGTAGCACATAAGCGACAAATTCTTGACGAGACCACAAGCTTGTCCCTCGGGTGTTTCGGCCGGGCAAACCAAGCCCCAATGCGTGTTGTGAAGCTGTCTGGGTTTGGCAAGCTTGCCATCACGACCAATGGGAGTGTTGGTGCGTCTCAAATGGGAGAGTGTCGAGGCAAAAGTGTAGCGGTTCAACACCTGCGACACACCTGCTGTTGAGCTCATGGCCTTCTTCTGATCACCCCAGTTTCCAGTAGCCAACGAGTACTTGAGCGCGTTAGTCAGGGTGTTGGCCTTAATGCCGAGGGCCAAGGTGAAGTGCTTGTTTGTGTCGAGGCAGCGCTTCATGTACGACATGAGATCTTGTGTCATGCGACGAACAACGCCACGGAACAGCTTAGCCAAAAGGGGACCAGCCAGATCCAGTCTCTTCTTGCCAAAGTGGTCACGGTCATCAGTATCCCTGCGACCGAGAGAGCACTGAAGAAGCTTGTTGACCATGTAACCCAAGAAGAATGCCTTTCGAGTTTCGCACCCTTCTGTTTGGGAAATATGGGGCAGCATCTCCTTCTGAAGCAAGTCCTTGGCCGCCCGGATACGGTTCATGCGGTTCTGTCCCATATTGCCATTGCCGCGCTTGCCGATAAAATCCAGAGCGATTTCTCGGTCCTGGATGCAGAAAGCCTCCTCAATGCAAGGCCGCAGAGCCTCGAGCATTTGAGTGTCCTTCCGATCATAGCAGATGTGGTTCAAAATGTCCTCGTCAGAAACGATGCCGAGGGCACGGAAAACAATGGCCAGAGAGACATCCTCGCGGACGTAAGGTAGCGTAACGCTGACGGTGTTCGCAAGTCTGCCTTTCTCGTTGGAGGCCTTGGTGTGTAGCTTCATTTGCAGCGACGAGATGAGACGAGAGCCTTTTTCGAGGGCACTCCTGATCTCAGCCTGGTATGAAACACTGCCTCCGGGCGGCTTCTTGAAGACCTGGACAATGTTGGCGGCCGACCGTTCCTGGGCAATCAGGACCTTTTCGGAGCCGTTGATGATAAAGTAGCCGCCCTGGTCATAGGGGCACTCGTTGAGGATAAAGAGGGACTCGTCGTCTTCGCCGTACAAGTGGCAGATCTGCGACTTGACCATGACGGGAAGCTTACCGAGGAAGATCAGATCGGCTTTATCTTCATCGTCCTTGGACCCTTCTCCACGCATGTCGCTCTCTTCATCCTCCCACCGAATCGTCATTGGGTGCTCGCCCGTCTCGCGCATAAGCTCCTGTTGCTCGTCGTCTAGCTCGTTTAGTGGAATCGGCTCGTTGATAGCTACGCGGGCGCGCTTGCCAACTCTGCAGTACATCGGCGCAGAGTATGTGAGATTACGGTCGCGGCACTCGTACGGCAGGAGGCTAGTAGTTTCGCCGGAAATTTCTGTGAGGGTAGGCTTGGAGATCATGACGTTGCCGAAGTGGATGTCGTATCTCCGCAGGGCGATGTCTCTGCCCTGGTCGTCGCCGGGATTAGGATGATCGAGAGTGAGGTCGGCATACTCGTCGACAAGAGATTGGATGGTACTGGATGTGAACTCATCGAAGGAATCGATCTGTTGCGACACGAGACCCTTCATGTCGAAATAGGCAGAGATGACATCCCAGCAGTCCTCGGGGGTAATCTGGTCATCGTGGGGGTCGATGGCCAACTCGTCACCGTTCTCGTAGTTGTTGTCGTCATCAAACTCATCGCCGTAGCCGCCATATGGCTGACTCTGGGTCGCGTAGTCGGCCATGGTGATGGATGTGTTGGTCGTAAAAATATCCGTCGACGGCCGGTGTTGTTAGAGCATAAACAGCAGCCAGCTACCAAATCGAGCCGCTAGAGAAGGAGTACCCGGCGCGCGGGGAGGCGATTGGTGGCGTCGGGGCGGGGGAAGCTTCGAAGTTGGTGGTGAGGCAGAGAACAGCAAAGAATTAGAAATCGCCACAAGGCGGCGGGCGCGCATCAACTGGGAGGAGCGCAAAGCCCTCGGCGCATCAAGAAGATAGTCGTAAATCCGTAATTATTCTCCTGGGGGCTAAAAGGAGTGGTGAGCGAGTTGCAAAAGAAGGGAAAGTCGCGATGCAGTATCGCTGCGCTCTGGCGACTGACGATGGTTGTTGCTGGACGACCTCGCCTTCCCAGTGGAATTTCTGCGAGAGGCTCAAAGACGCGGCCGGCACACCGCTAATCCCGGTTGGGCCACCGTGCATGGGCCATCTTCTACCTGCCAGCTGCCACACGTGACCACGCATCGTCCCCTTATCTTTTGCGCCACTCGGCGTCACGAAGCACAGACAGAGCTTATTAACCCACCATCCGACGTCACTAGTCTTGCTTATCTTATCGCACCAGTGCTCTTGCATCTTCCCGTCATCAGTCAACCGATCACGAAGGATTGCACAGCCAAGGAAAAACAATCTTAACCCTAGTCTTGGTGTCAAGAGTTCTGACCAATACTG
The DNA here is from genome assembly GCA_030549205.1 of Apiosordaria backusii. NCBI lineage: Eukaryota > Fungi > Ascomycota > Sordariomycetes > Sordariales > Lasiosphaeriaceae > Apiosordaria > Apiosordaria backusii. The sequence continues at coordinate 88,283 of JAUKTV010000030.1, forward strand.
CTGGACCCAAGTCTATTCTCGAATGATGTGCCAAGCACATCCCCTCGAAATCTACCATGCTCCGGATTCGACTGAGAACGACTGCCCACCGTTCCGGAATTTCGTTCCTGTCATGGCTTCCGGTCTTCATGACTTCAGAAGTTAAGGAAGCCACAAGACTGAGTTTACCTAGTCGATGTCGACTGACAACCTGTTCAACTGCAGCTAGAATATGACTTTGACCCCAACAGGCTTGACATACCATTTGCTACCAAGCCTACCTGAAGTTCGGGAGTTGCTTGGTCGCTCATGAGCCTGCCGAAGGGGCTCATGCATGCTTCCTTCTATTTAGATGTTCATTGTACATGCCAGCCGTCTGACCCAACTTCTCGTCTATGCTGCCAACCGCTATATCTCGGCCTTGCTCATGTCACTTAAGGTAGTTGTATTTGCATCAAGCTGGTCATTGTTACCCTTGTCCATCCACTGCTCGCAAAAGTCCTTCCTGTCTTTCAATATCTGGTTGCTAGGGTCTCACCGTCAACTGAAACCTTACATGGTACACTTACTCGGAGAATGGGGCAGATGTGTAATTTGGAAGGCCTGTCTTTTCCTGTGTACATGATCATTTGGCCAGGCGAAATTCCGACGCTCCACCTCGCAAACCCCAACTTGCCAACTTCAGAAACCATTCGTACATAGACTTCAACAGCGGCCGTCAACGTCCTCACCAAGTTATCTGCAAGCAATCTGCCTAAATAGAAAGACTATAGCTTCCAAGATCTTGGCAAACAAGTTTTCGCCCATAATGCCCGCTATCTGCTCCCTGCGCATTACATCATGGCGCAAATCAACAAGTTCTCTTTTGGCCGTTGGAAGACTGCTCGTTGCGCGGACTCTTCCCGCAAAGGAAATCGTTCCCGGCATTCCGACTGCGTGGAGAAGTGGCTCGCAGCGTTGCATTGTCTACTGTCCGCTTTACCCTTCCCGGCCACGCTCACGGGCCCAGTTCCGGGAATGCGGAGCGCCACCGTTTCATTGAAATGGCAGGCGGCTCGGCTCTGACTTGGCCTTGAACTTGACCCTGGATTTCTGTGGGAAGACTACCTCATGGAGCTGGCCTCCGTGGTCTTTTCTCGGTGACACAACCTCGCCTGTTCCCGTTGATCGGCTGGCAGCTCCAATCTGCCGTTCAGGATTTCTAGTCTACCGCCCTAGCTTACGTTACACTTGGTCCTGAGTTGAATGAGCTGAGACCGGGGGTCGCCGTTGGGGCCCTATATCAAGATGGCCTCTCACGGAATTCTGCTGCCCTTGTTTTCATCACCACGCCCTCTTCCTGCTATCCTCTTCGACAAGTAGCCAAGATGCGTTCCACCACCCTCCTCCAGACTTCTCTCCTCGCCGCCCTTCCCCTTGCGGCTCAGGCTCAGGGTGCCTCCGGGTCCGGCAAGTCCACCAGATACTGGGACTGCTGCAAACCATCATGCGCCTGGCCAGGCAAGGCGGCGGTCAACAGACCTGTCTTTTCTTGTGACGCCAACTTCAACCGCATCTCCGACTCTGGCGTCGCCTCCGGCTGTACTGGGGGTTCCGCCTACTCTTGCGCCGACCACAGCGCCTGGGCCATCAACGACAACCTCTCCTACGGTTTCGCGGCTACCGCTCTCAGTGGAGGTTCCGAAGCCACATGGTGCTGCGCCTGTTACGAGTAAGCCCCCCCCCCTTTTTTTCCACGTGTTGAAAACCCAACTAACCCTCAACCACAGACTCACCTTCACCTCCGGCCCCGTCGCCGGCAAGAAAATGGTCGTCCAATCCACCTCCACCGGCGGCGACCTCGGAAGCAACCATTTCGACCTCAACATCCCCGGCGGCGGCGTCGGCCTCTTCGACGGCTGCAAGCCCCAGTTCGGCGGCCTCCCGGGGGCAACCTACGGCGGCATCTCCGACCGCAGCCAGTGCGCCTCCTTCCCGGATGCCCTCAAGCCGGGCTGCAACTGGCGGTTTGACTGGTTCAAGAACGCGGATAACCCGTCGTTCACCTTCAGACAGGTCCAGTGCCCAGCTGAGCTTACCGCCCGCAGCGGCTGCAAGCGGGACGACGATTCCCGCTTCCCGGTCTTTTCTCCCCCGGGGGGTGGCAGCCAGCCTCAGCCGACGAGCACGGCGGCGCAGAACCCGAATCCTACTCCTAGCTCCAACCCTGGGAATGGCGGGGGTGGTGGGTGCAGGGCTGCGAAGTATGCGCAGTGCGGTGGGCAGGGCTTTACCGGTTGCACTACTTGTGAGGCGGGGAGCACGTGCACGGGTAGCAATCAGTGGTATTCGCAGTGCTTGTAAGGGGGTTGGCGGAGATGGTGGATGTTGGTTCGAGGACCCGTGACCGATGAAACGGTGACGATGCTTTTGTGGAAGGGTGGGAGGTGGAAAATTCTCTTCTTGGTATATATTCAATGTTAGTCGCATTATTTAGCCTTTCAAAGCATATTTTTGACATGCCTGGGTTCCGAGCCTTGTACACAAAACAACACGGTCAATACATGTACCTAGACGTTTTGAGTTTCGGAGGGTAGTTTCAGTCACTGCATACCCAGGAATGTGAGTGTGTAGAGTTGTAGAGGACCACTTGAAGCAATGACGCATTCTTTGTAACGGAGGACGCCGGAGACAGAGGTGCTCAGGTCAAGGAGGGAGAAACCCTGGAAAGCCCTCGCCACATATGAGTTTAAGGATGGATTGCGAAGGCTAGCTGGCTCGATTCTACAATAGCAAGTAGTCTGAGGCTCGAATAAATGATGACCTGTCTTGAATTGAACCATTGTTCCCAGTTATCAACACGTGCACGTTGCACTATCACACCGTCATTCTCTATCTCTAAAAACAACCAGAAAGACGCATGATGACAGCTTTCTTCTTAACAGAAGAGGTGATCCGAAGCACCATAGCTCATCGTGTTTAGGTATGGTCCGGTAGGACGAACGGAGATGGGATGTAACAAGTCCCCTGTGAAACAACTGTACGCGGATTTCCCCTAATGATGATTGAATAGCCCCCATCTCTGGTTGTAAGTCGCTGAGCCAATGTCTCATTCGGATCGAAACCATCCCTATTGCGGGCTAGCAGCCGCCCCGCCTCTTCACGGGTGACAATCCGGACTGGGATGAGCGTGTCAGCCGCCAGGGCCAGTCGAATGACTGTCAGTCGTCGATTGTCAATTGAGAGGAAGCCGTGATCATCGTGATAGAAAACGGTGATTGGCTCCGGGAAGGCTTCCCGGAGATAGGCTGCCGCCCCACGATAGTCGTTGAGGGCCGCGGTGACACGCTCTAGCAGTGGAACCCTTTGACTGGAGGCGACGTTGTAGACGAGAGGTCTGACGCTGTCCTGGGTCCAACCAATGCTCCCAACGGGCAACGAGCGGATCTCGCCGGGTTGGACGCGCTGCGTGCCATGGGGCTGCTCGGGCCTTGGATTGCCGCTGCTGCCGGCCCAGAGGATACCAACCATGAGTATCCCCGCGGGGATCTTGGAGAGTGTGTCAGAGACAGTCGAAGGAAGATATGGAGAATGGAAGCATGACTCAAAGAAAGTAAGGAGGTACATACCGACACAAATGCCATGGTGGGTGATGAGGAATGATGGAAGGCAAATTCAATATGATCGGTCGGGAAGCCCGGTAAACGCAGTGATTATACACTTCTAGGTCTGGCGGAGAGAAGAAGCTTCCGGGGAACAAGCGTAGATATGCGACGAAGGCTTAAAACTCGATGACTATGCCGGCATCAGCCTGAAACCTCGTCCGCTTGGCCTCAAGGCTGTCCTCAACTAGATTTGTTAGGGGATTTCAAGGCATTTTCAATAGCAAAGATTGGGCTCCTTGAGCTCCTTGCCGTTCCACATGCCACAGCCAGCTATTTGCCTGATCATCCATCTAATTGATAGAGTTGTAGGCGTGGCACCATTAACAACTCCAACTGCCCGTCTGAAATCTTGGAGAGTCACGCCATCACCAATAGACTAGCGTAGCGACGTAAGTAGCCACCTCGTTTTCTACAGCCATCTTAGTGGTCAGTGGTCCCTCGGGTGCTTACCTACCAACCTTTTCCTCACTATTACCACCCTGCGAGCCAGTTGCAAGCAAGTTACCTACCTAGGTAACCACACATACAATTTGTCAGAAGCTGCCTGTTCTTCGGCAAGTTTGTCAGCACACAGCAACCTAAACAGGCCCAAAGCTGAGTTTACATTAGTTCATAGAAACTGCTCAGGAGATTCGGGCGGGGCTAGGGGGGTGCACCAGCTGTGAGACAAGAATGCCGTGGTCATGCCAATTGACCGGAATTCGGCCAAGAATCATAGAAGGTTAAAGAAGCGATGTTGGCGCCCAAAGAGGAGAAGCGGACGTTGGCGAAGGAGATCTGAACGTACCCATCGCCAACACAACCAAAAGGTCAAGCATAACCAAAGCAAATTCAGGGCCACGCAAGACAAATAGGCAAACTGAGGCAAGAAGGGTTTCGTAGTAAATTGCCTGCCCACTTGAAGTGAAAGAGCAATACTTTCGGGACCTCTCGTCTTTTGTCTCTTAAGGTACCTAGGTGTAGGTAGCATGTACCTCGTCTCCCTTACGAAATAACCACCTTCTCCATATTCCCGCTACACCCAAAGCCATCCATCAAGATTTCCGAAGTCTCGCCTGTGGGCACAGGCATCAGCTTTTGTTCATCAGTCGGCGCTGATTTCCCACTGCACCAGTCTAGAAGCAGTTCATCCTGTTGTTTTCCCGTCCTTTTCTCGGCGAGCCGGATCATGTAAATCAGCCAGCTGCCAAAGCTTGTTATGAGGTTGTCGATGATCTCTTGGCTAGAAAACCGGAGTACAAAAAACTTGTCCTGGTTCGTATCCATGTCCTCTACAACCAGACCTGTGGTTTCAGAGATTACAAATTGTTCACGCTCCAACAACCGCCTGCCTATATGGGTAAACCACTCTGAGGCGAACATGAACGAGCCGACCAAGGCCGCTCTGAACCATATGTTGATGCAATCCAGAACTTCACAGTGTCGTAAGCGCGTCCATACCAGTTTCGCTCCCACATGGGCTTCAGAACGCTCCACGGAATGCATAACGTGATGAAGCATGGGTCTGAATCAGCAGATGGGAAGAAGCGGCTATGTGCTGAGTTGGTGACGAGGCAGCGCCTGTACGCCGACAGTAGAGCGTTAGATGCAAGGCCTTTGGCATTATTTCCTTCATCAGAGTAAAAACTGTTAATTACAGTCTGATACACTGGTATCATATCCTTGTGATTCTGTGCCCAAGGGCAAAAAAGGTCCTCGATCGGCTCAAGGTCGGCGTGCAGCCAGGCTTGGGTTTCTTGGTGCAGTTGTTCAAGAGTATAGGACAGACGCCGAATAATGTTTGGGGCCGAATCTGCTTTGGCATTATCACCATTCAAATACTGGAAGCTTATAGCTGGCGGACATAAGTCCTGGATGTGAGGTGGGGGACGACGCTTCATGACAGTGTGGAATCTCGGAAAGCCATATTCGCTAATGAAAGTGATCCCGTCACAGCTCGCGACTAACTTATAGGTGCTGCTTGTCTCAACCGTGGTGTCTCTTCTCAGGACAAGAATCTGGGGCCATCTGCTGGTCTCCCTGAAGGCAGAAAGATACAGACTATCCTCCCCCAGCACCACCAATTGATCGAGCCGATGTCGACTGGTCAGAAAAAGACTGAATGGCCCGATATTGAAGTAAAAGATAAAGGCATTCATGCTCGAGTGCTCTCGGTGATATTCATGAATCAACTCCGGGCGGGTTTGCAAAGTGAACAAGCGGGTCATAGTCCCGAGGAGACTTCCGGTCGAGCGATCAACGGTAAAGTTAACATACTCTTCCAAGCACCGCACATCCTATCCTCTTCTAAAATTTGCTGTTTGCTTTCAAGGAAGGTCCCGTAACTCGGCGCCTTGGACGAGAGCAGGATTGTAGCCATCCCATGGTACCTAAGTGCTGGAATCGCCTGTAGTTGCGAAATCATGGATCCTAATGCATCGGCTCTGTTGTGATCCATATGATATTGGTTAAAGTGGCCGGGCTCGACAGCGATACTCCACTGGTCCCAGCTTTTCCAGTCCGGGGCCCAAGAGGGGAGAGAAGGTGTGTTGTGTGAAGCACCAGAGCCAAACTCGAGAAGGCTATAGCGCTTTCCACGAATCATCAGATCGGCAAAGAGCCCAAGGTATACGTGCTGGCACGAAAGGGAGTAATCTGCCCAGAAGTAGATGTTCTGTAATATACCGGTGAGGCCAAATATGCGGTCACGAGGGTCGGCACACTGTGTATGTCGAGTGAGCTGTAGCAGTCCGTTTAGCCCGAGCTTCACAGGAGAACGACCCCAACTTGCAATATGTGTCACCCAAGGCACCTTGTCATGTTGCTTCAAAGAGGCCACCCAATTAAGTCCTTCCTCACTCACGCGCTCTTGTCCTGATGCTCGATCAGCCCAAAAGTCGATGTCTTCAACCCGCATCAGCACACGAGAAGCAAGGACCAACTCTTGTACAACCCAGAGCCGGCTGAAATATCGCCTGCGTAGTAGGGAAGCGGTGTCCTGCTTAAGCACCGGGAGACCGTCCAGACCGCGTCTGAACTTCAAGTCCTCGATGGATTCCAAACTTCTTCGTTTTGGGTAGCGATCGGGAGGGAGAGGCGGGGCAATATCCGGACCAAGATACACGACGACTTGCATACACCGCCGGTAAATAACCCCCATCTGCCCAACCTGCTCACCGCGTTCAACATCATTTTCCTGGTTGATACAGATGGCATCGATCCACATCAGTCTAATCCCGCGCCGTGGGCGCACGAAGCGGAGCAGCTCCCAACAATTGCGAGTCTGGAAGGTGACGTCCCAGTATGACCCAATGAACACGGGGTGTATCCGGGTATTGTCATCTTCTTCGCCGCCCCAAGTATAAGACACTGTTTCGAACTCAGGACAGTTGTCCACTGAGTATCTTTCGAGATTGAGGTGGACTGGTTGATCATGGTCGGGGCTGCTGTTGATACAAGCAAGACGAAACTCTCCATGAGACAGCTTGTCGGGGTAGACCAAGGATGCCGAGGTGTTGGAGGTGCTGGGATCGTTGTTTTCTTTACTAGTTTCCTCTTCTTCTACAAATCTACCCCTAGTAGTTTCTCCAACCCAGGGAACCGACGGAGGCCACCAGAGGTCCATCTGACCTTTAGGTTCATCGGGCGGGGGGGCTGGAAACGGACTGTGGCCCTTTTGCTCGCTGAGAAGCTTCTCCAGGTCTGGAGCGCAACGGCAAGAACGACATGATGGGAGTGCAGTTGTGGCATCCACAAAGATATCGGGAATCTCGCAGTCGGGATGATGCCAGCGCGTCATTTTGACGACTGTGTTCTTGTTGTGTCACTGAGACCTTGGCAGTTCAAGTTGAGTCTGAGAAGAGAACGCCCACAGAGGCAGCTGGCGCGAGCTCTATGTGATTGGTGCCCTCCTTGCTCCATATCACGTGTTGACTCAGCTCCAACTTCGAAAGCATTGACGATGCTACCTACCTGCCTCTTCACCTTGAATTTTCCTATCGTAGATGCCTATGACCTGGCAACTATCGCGCCTGAACCCTTAGCGTCACCCCGGCAATAAGAGCAGACCCAAAGCCCCCTAAGCTCAAAGCCTCTTAAACTCAACACCTCTTGAACTCAAAGCCTTTCAAAATCATAGCTCCTCAAATTGAAAGCTTTCTAAACTCACATCCCTTTAGATTTTAAGCCTTTCAGACTTAACGTATGCCCTCTAGCTCCAAACCTCTTGTAAACTTGAAGGCACTCAAACTTAAAGCTCCTTACACTTAAAGCCGCTTAGAGTTAAATCCCCTTAAACCCAAGGCCTCCTAAACTGAAAGCCTCTCGAGCTTGAAGCCCTTAAGCTCAAAGCCCCTTAAACACAAATGCTTCCCCTTTTCTACTTTGAAACTCGCCACTGCCAGGCTGAATTCCAGCCTTCGTCCGCACGGGTATTATCACATTCGACGATCCCGTCTTGTCAGGCTCGAGTTGATGCTCGTCGGGAGAGTGGGCACCTGGTCCACCAGACTTCTCAGCTGGAGGGAGCCTGACTTTGATCTTTGCCTCAAACGGCGATGGATCCGGCGACAGGGCTCCCTTCCTCAAAGGGGTGCCATTCGGGCTCCTCAAATCATCCCACAACCCAAGCGTGTCTCGAAAGAACGCCTTGAGGTTCTTCTGATCATCTACTTCAAGACCATCAAGCACCGGACCCCAGGCATGTGTCGCCATCGCGACCGGAGTATCATCTGAACCCTGCCGAAATCCCCAAATCGGAGGTACTGGTCGACCTTCGGTTTCCAGCTGAGGGGTGTAGAGCAAGCCTGGATTCTCGTCAAACCAGTCCCGGATGTACTTTTCGTTATTGGCCCTCTGCTCCCAGATCCGCAAGTAAATCTGCACCACGGTCTCCGTGAGGGATTTCAAACCCGGCCGCGCGTCTTCGTACATCAACGCTTTGAGAATCGCTAGAGTGAACCTGGGATGTGAGACATCGTCCGTGTGCATGATCCCAAAGTGCCCGGCGAAGCGTTTCCACGATGAGAAGATCTGTTCGTCGCTTTCGGCTAACGGGTTTCGGAGTTTGAGGAGGGGAAGTGCCTGGCAAGGATCGCCATCGAGAAACTTGGAACACCTTGACAGCAGCGAAGGGAACGGGAGAATTGTTTCATAGAGCGGTAGGCTCATGCCGTTTGTACATGTGATATCCAACTCTTTGACCAGCTTTGTTGCCTTGACGTTGTTGTTCCACTTGGTCATGCCTTCTCGGTAGGCTTGATGAAGGCAATCCAGGAGCCACTCTGGCCGGTGCTCGGCTACGAAGAGGAACTCTGCGGTCAGGACGGGATCCTTGCACTCGCGGTAGAAGATTCGGAGTTCGGTGCTGACACCCACTACTTGGTGGAGGAAATCCGACCAAGTCATGGGGGAGATGGAGTGGCTGAGCGGCGCGGGTGGGTTCTCGAGATAACTGCCGTGGAGGAACGAGATGGTAGCCTCAATGTCTGCATAGCCATCTTTATCTTGAAGAGATGACAGCCCTCCCTGTTCGGACCAGCCCGTTGACGCCGAGAGATATATATTCTGCCTTTTGGGCCTCTTTGGATTACCCCTCTGGTCGAACACCCGGAGATCTAGAGGCACCAAGCTAGCCAGATGCCCGTGTTGATGCCTCCAATATAAGAAACGAAGGTGACTGTTGGAGGCGGCGGTATTTGATTTTTCGGCAGTCTCTGATGGCCACGATGAATGCTTGTCGAGAATCATTCTCTGGATCTTTGCTGGATTTGCCATCAAAGCCCCTAAAGACTTGTAGAATGCACGATTATTTGGGTCGGAGCACGCCTCAGCGTCCAGGACTGGGATTGGAAGGTCACGAGGAATGGGCACGCCATAAATGTCGGGAAAGTAGACCGCCCCCTCGTTCTTCCAAGATGCAAATGCCGTGTCAAAACCGCCCGGCACAAGAGAAAGCAAGGCACGAGCTTTTGCATCCATGTCCTGCCCAAGGACTCTCAATGCCCAAGACGCAACGCCAGCGTGCCAGTTGTCGTCTTGTTTTTTCAGAAATGTAGGCCAATCCTGACTGTTTGTCAACACCCGGATCCGCGAGATAATATTCTCTGTGTTAACCCCCTGGAGGCCATAGTCAACCAGGATTTTCCGATCTGCACGGTTGTACCATGAAGCAAGATAGTGTGCTGTGCCCTTGGTCTCTGGAAATAGTGGATTTCCGTGACGATCCAGCTGGTCTTCCGAGTACACCAACAGTTGAGAAATGCTGAAATAGCCACCCTCCTGGTCGAGGAGTAAAGGGACGGATGACAAACAAGTCGCTATGAGTGAAGAACTTCCGTCTGTTGGTAGTCTGTCGGGTAGATATCGCATCCACGTGAACTCAAGTGAAGGTAATGCCGAGATTCCGTGCAGACAGTCCACGATGGTGCGGGCGAGTGGCTCATCGAGCTGGTGCTCTTCAGAGGGAAGATGATTCCAGCTGTCTACATGGAGAAGAAACTGGGTAATCCCAATTTGTCAGTGGTTGTCCAAGTAAGTGCCCACCACAACAACCAAAGCAAAGAAGACATAAGACATACTCTGAATAGTCCCGACCTCTTGGACATGTAACAAAAAATATCTTGCGCCTGGACCAATGGGTTTCCGATTCCATCGACAGGAAAGGCGACCATGACGCGATTGTCCCCAATCCACTTCGTATCGCCCTCAAGAACATGAAACCGACAGGTGCGCGTCCATCTCGAGGAACCTGATGCACTGTCAGCCGTCTCCAGGATGACCAAGTCATCGCGAGCTGTGATTTTCGCTTCTCTTCTCCACTGTCGTGTCCCAGAGTCATCCGAGATGGCGATATCATATGACTGGATATTCTCTAGGAATAACAGCCCTTTCGGATCCAACGTCCGAAGCAGTTCATCCACACACTTCTTCTCAGCGTCCTTTATAAGCTGAACGCTGGAAAAAGGCTGAAAAATGTTGGTTGGATCATCAGCATTGCACTCGACGTGAAATCCATCCTTGCGCATATGGAGGGAAATGTGCGGATCTTGGCCTACGTTGATAGCGACTGAGTAACATTTCTGTTGTGCCTTATATACAAAACGTCATATGGTACGAGCGTTTTTTTACTAAGGATTTAATCTAATTTAAAATACTACTGTTTTTGTATAGCGTGTAAGATATTACTAAATCTATAATAAACAATATAAAACACGATCTATGCTTGCCTTCTAATTCGAAAGCTGTGATAATTTTCTTAGTAGTTAGTTTTTACAATACTTGCCTATATTAAAATATAAGGAAAAGGCCAGCTTTTATTACTATTAAAAGGCTATGCTAGTAATAAAGAAATTAAAGCTATACTTAGCTTTAGTATCTGTTAAATCTAATAATATTAAAAAACTTACCGATTAATAGATAGTTTTTTTATAAGCTTATAGTCTTTTAAAAATATCCTAATATATACTTTATACTTAATAAAGGTTAGTTACTTTATTACTATTCCTTTAAATAATACTAATATATAGTATAAACTTTAAAAAACTTGCCAATTGCTTACTGAAAAGCCTAGCTTTTATTTTAATAAAATCTAATAGTTTTTAATTATCGAATATTATATATATATTTTAATATTAACAATCTTATATAGGCTTTTAAAAGCTAAGTAGATTAAGAAAGTAATAGTATATAGAGTTGCTTAAGTTAATAAAAGCTTCCAGTTTAATTAGGTTAGGAATATATTATAGTTTATAGTAAAGATGTTTATATTTTACAATAAATTTAGGACTGACTATTATAATAGTTCTTACTATACTAACTAGGCTTCTTTAAGAATTTAACTTTAAATAGAAAGTATCTTTATAAAAGGTAAATGCTTTTATATACTTTTAGTTATTATTATTAAAAGGATCATTAGCTATTTAATATATTAAAGTTAGTTAAATAGCAATAGGTTTATAGATTAATTAAATAAGTATTTATTATTAAAAATAAATAAATTCTTTAATTGTAATAGTATTTTAGTAATAGACAATGCTTTTTAATATTATAACCTTTATATAAAGAATCTTTACTTTAAAAAAGGGATTCTACTATAGTACTTACTACTATATTCTCTAAATTTTAATCCTATCGAAGCTTTCTTTAGTAATTTAAAGGCCTTTATAAAAAGGAATTACTTTTTAATAGGTAATAATAATCTTATATTTAAAGAATTTGAGGATTTTTTAAAAAGGGAAGTAGTAGAAGTTAGAAATAAAACTATAGTAATATATAGGTATTATAAAAAGGTAAGGTTGGAATTTAATAAGGCTTAGATTTCTATAAATTATAAAGAAAAGTATAGTTAATAACTATATTAATTTCTTATTATTAAAATAGTATAATAATAGTAATTATATTAAAGACTATAGTTTAGGTTAAAGCTTATTATTATTTTTATAGAAATATAATTCTTTATTATTTCTTTTAATCTATAGTATAGTTTACTAAGGGGGTAAAGATCAGTTTAATATTGTATTATTAAAGCCTATTAGAAAATAAATATTAAAAGTTAACTTAGTTATTTTATTTTATATAGGAAACTTATTAAAATTAGAATACTTTTTAAAGCTTTAGCTATTTTTATTATTATTGCTATTATCGTTAAAAAAAGCTGCTAATTATTATTTTTTTAAGAAGGTCTTAATATATATTTTTAATTATATAGCTATACCTTTATTAAGTTTAGCCTCTATTAACTTTCTGGTATTAATATTATATAGCTTTATAAACTTAAGGCCTTTATTAATATAGGTCTTTTTAATTAAATAAGGAGTATTATAATTATTTCTTTTATAATATTAAATAGTAAAGTTAATAAAGAAGTTATTAAGAAGTTTACGGTCCGATTTACTTTTTAAAGGGGCTAGTAATAAAGAAAGTTAAAAGGAAAATAATGTTAGGTTTTTTATCTATTAGGTTTAACTTTTACTTACTTTACTGGTAAGTTAAAAGGTCAGTAGTTTATTATTAAATTATTAAGAAGCTGGCTTTAGATTTTAACTAAGCTTAGTATTATTATATTAGTTAATAATAATATTTAGTATTACTATACTTTAGTATAAGTTTTATAATAACCTTTATTGCCTTAGCTGGTTAAATTGCCTACTATTATTTAAAGCTATATTAATAGTTTTATTATTATTTAGAAGATTATTTAATGGAGTTTTCTTTTTTACTTTAATTAATAGCTTTAACGTTAATATTAATTAAGGTAAATTATATAGAGCTTTACTATTTTAAATAGTATTAACTTAAATTATTATTTTTAAAGGATAAATTTTAAGGTATTTATTTAACTTAAAGGCTTGTTAATAAAAGTAAGGATTATTATTAACTTTATAATAGAGACAATTATATTTAAATAAATAAGTCTACTGCTTTATAAGTTTATTATAATATTATACTAATAAGGCCTACTTTTTTTTTAAATAAACTCTTTATTAACTACTATAAGATTTTTAAAGATAGTAAGTATTGTATTAGTTAGGCTATTACCGCTATACCTTTTAAGTATATTTATAGTAGTAAGTACTTATCTTTAAATAGAAATATTAGTTTAAGTACTGGGGTAAATAGTTAGTTAAGCACTTAGTTAACTGGCTTATTAAACTACTTATTAAAAGGTTTATTAAGTAAGTAAGGTTTATAAAGGTAGTAGAAGTAAATTAAACTAGTAAGTTAATTTTAATTTAAAAGACTTTAAATTACTTAATTATTAATTTAAAGCTTTAACTATACTTTCTATAATACTATAAGTATTTTTAAAGGTTATTTAAATATAGTCTTTTTCTTAAGTAGATTGATTTATTTAAAAAAAACTTTCTTTAATTTTAATATATATAGTTAGTAAATTAAAGTTAATAGAAGAAAGGTAAGGAAAGTTATAATATCCTTTTTATTTAATTAGTTTAATTATATTAATTATTAGGTAGTTATTAACTTTAAAAACGTATCTATTTAAATACTATTTTAATAAATAATTATTAATAAAAGTAAGGTTTTCTTTATCTTTTTTTATTTCCACTTCGTTTATATCTATCTATTTTAATAGTAGTAAAATACCGGGCTTAAATATATTAAAATATAGTAATAGTATTTACTTTAGTAAGTAAATAATATAAAGTAAAATTAAGGGAGGGAAAAGAAGGGCAGTTGGTATAGTTTATAATTTAGTATTGGTATTTTCGACTTTATTTTCTATTTAATTAACGTTATCGTTGTCTTTTACTTTATTAAGTAAATGTATATATTAAAGAATACTTCTATTAAAAGGCTGAAAACTAGGTATTTAATAAAAAGTATATTTAAGTATAAGTATAGAGGGAGAGACTTTCGATAAGGAAGTAAAACTTTAATATTAAACTGGTATAATAAGTAAGCTATTTTATTAAGGTATAATTAGGAAAGTAAGTCTTATTAAAGCTATTAATTTAGTAGTTTTTATTATATTAAATATATACTTTTTTATTAGCTAAGTAGGTATATTGCTAGTATTATTGGCTTAATAGATAATACCTTAAACTTAAAAGTAATAGCTATTTAAAACTATTGTCCGATTTAACTATAGAGCCGAGGCTTTAAAGTACTGTTACTATTGTTATTTTTTTTAATAATACTATAGTTTTAAAGGTACTTTAGGCTTTTTTAGCCTTTTCTTTTTAAAGCTTAGCTTAGGTATATTTCTAGTTAATAGTTAAGGCTTTTGCTTTATCTTTAACCTTCTTTAAAGTTATAGCTTTAAAAGAGAAGTTTAAAAAGTAGATTTTAATATACAGGCTAAGGTATAAGTAGATAATTTAATAGTATAGCTTGCTTTTAAACTAAAGGACTGACTTTAATAGTATTAAATTTAATATTATAAGAAATATTATAAAAAATATTACCAATTACAGCTTTACGGTAATTATTTTAAGTAATTGAAAGACCTAGGTTAAGGGTTTGGAAGTATCTTCATTACTATATAAAAGTAGCAGTGTAAAGGATTGGATTAAATCCTTAGTAAAAAAACGCTTGTACTACACGACGTTTCGTATGCAAGGCACAATGGTCGAGCTGGCGAAACAACGTGCTTATCCCGTTCGAGTCGAAAACAATCGGAGCCATGATGTTCAGTCGACTCTTGTTACCTGACGGTTATGGAGTCAGCTCGAGACAAGAACGAAATACGATGTGGCGGAGGAGGATTCGACGCGACGATTTATGCGTCCTTGGCCTAAACGCTGTGTTCGTTGCTCAGCGGCGGGCACTGGGGAAGGCTGCAGCGATTGCTTGGGGCATCTGTTTTTAGCGGTGCCCACTTGAAATTATTCCCGCACCCACCCAATATTAGGTATTCATATTATTGGCGCGCCCAGTGTGGGTTAGGGTTGTATATAGGGGGAAAAAGATACTGCAGTCATCGTCATCAACACAAGAATCATCACACCACCTCATAGACGCCCGGATCAAAGCCCACACTTGATTGCGATACTAGTAACTATGAAAATCAAGGTCCGAAATGAAAGTTCAGTCTATTGTAGCTATATTGAACCCCAAGAACCTTGCGCGCAGTGGAAGAAAGGCCGTGATGCTCCAGTCTTGAATACAAGCTTGCTTTAATAGACCCCCCACCTGACCAACAAATTGTACACAATCAACAAAGACCCCGGAAATCGCGTTTTTTTCCAGGTCTTTGGCCCTCCCAGTATTCAGTCCTCCCCTCTCACCCTGGTGTAAGCACAGCCACTGCGGCTAACCTTGGTGGATGACCAGGTAACCTCGGAACTGACTACCTAATTACGGTGGTCTCGCTGGCAGCCAGTTTCTTATTGACTTGTTGATCCATCCCTTCGATTATGGGGGCCCTTGCCCTCTTCTGACCTTGCCGTCGCTCTTGCCGCTCTGAGGCAATCACCAAACCACGCCTTGCCTGGGGTTTCACAACCAAAGTGCACGTGGTTCTTTCTTCTTCATCTTGCCTACGTGCCTCCCGCTCTTCAGCCGCCAGTATTGCCAGGTTCTCCTGAAGAACCGGGTCCCCAAGAACCATCTATCTTATCCGTTCAGTCTCATCATAGGATTCCTGCTGGAACCGTATAGTATCTTCTATTATTTCATCGATCTCGTCATTTATCTCAAACTGGGAGAGATTACGCCGCATACTAGATTCCAACCGACGAGGGGCATTTTCACGGACAGGCGGGGGCTTTTCCTTGCGCTAGCGCGGTTGAGATGTTTGTAATGCCCTCTGCCGTGGAGTCGTTGGCTGTAATACCCTGGATTGTTCAGGGACCTCTATATGGCCCAGTGCATCCCATAAAGCGGCATATGGGACTTCATCGTCATCCAGCTTCTTGACCAAGCTCCCAACAGCCGTTTTCCCTCCAAGGTTTTTCTCACCGTCACCGGGTGCGGAATAATTGAGATTAGGCATAGAGTATCCACAAATTCCATCTCGGAGGCAAGTTTATATCACCATTGCTGGCCGTGTCCGCATTGAAGCTAAGCCCGACTTTAGCTACAGTGAATACAATTACGCGTTTATACAGTATGATCCCAAACTAGTCGAAGCTGAGGTATATAGTGAACTGTTGAGTACCTGTGGCGTCAACCGGGGTGATGAGGCCTACTTCGTAGGATGTGAGGAAACTGCCGACCCCTTTATCGCCGCAAAACTGACCATCTCTGACATTTAGTTTCGCCACAGAACATACCCACACCAGCTAACTACCACCACAATAACAAACACCACCATATACCAAGGGCATCACCGGCACAGCTAACTGCCCGCCTCCATAAAATCCATTGCAATAATAACAAGAGCAGCTTTGAACTTGCATGCTATAACCTTGCATGGTATTAACCAGCATTGTTGGTTGCTGCGAGGCTTGAATAGAACCTCCAATACCATTATTGATAATAACCGATCCATGATTGATAATAACCGACGTACCCTGTCCTTGCCCATAGTAACTGACGGTGTTGAGGCTGTGTGTGTAGGATATCAGAGGCTGTACAACTGTGCCGATTGTGCCCACAGGTCCTGTAACCTGGCGATTGCTGGTGACATTGGTTTGGGGATTACATGGGACGGTGACCACACTTGTGCTGGGTGCCGGCTTCTGGACTGGTTTGTTCGTTGTCACCACTGCCGGCTTGCTGGGCGTCGGTGCTACCGCTGGTTTACTCACGGAGGCGACGACCGGGTTTGGTTTCAGCGTTGGCTTCGAGACTGTTGGGAGAGGATAGATGGCCAGCAAGAATCTCTTGTCTCCATCTGACAGGACGCTGTTTAGCGGTACAGGCTGGACCGCGTTGTGGGCGTCACCAGGCTCTATGGAGTAGTGCATGACGGATTTCGGGTCGTACGGCGCGAGCTTTGTTCGTGGGGACTGATGCTTCTTGTAGTTATTCTTCACCTCTTCCGCAGTCCATCCTGTTCTTGCCTGCAGAACCCTCCAGTTCCAGTCAGCATGGTAGTCTGGATGCCCGTGTTCATGCACCATGCCCAACGCATGACCAAATTCGTGCAACACTGTACGCTGGATCTGCTGCCTTCTTTGCTCCGGCGACTTTATTGTCGAGAGCCTGTCAAGCCACAAAGTGGGCTTGTTGAGGTGACACTCTGCATCGCGCCCAATGTAGGAACACGACTGCTTGTCGTTGAACTGGACGCGGATATCCGAGGCGCCAGAAGCTCCGTCAGTAAAGAAGAGGAACTTGATCCGCATGGGAACTGAGTTGTAATGCTTATTGACAAGCTGTTTCACATAATCCTTTTCTCGTGCTGTGCCGTTGAGGAAGCGCACTTTCAGGTGGCGTTTATCAGAGGGCCATAAGCGGTCGTTTGTAGCTGCTCCGCATGCCGGCGCTCGGGATGTGCACCTTGAGAATGTGATGCCGTCGTCATCAGAATCACCGTAATCAGAATCACCGTCATCAGAATCATCGTCATCAGAATCATCTTCATCAGAATCATCTTCATCAGAATCATCTTCATCAGAATCATCGTCATCATCGTCCTCGTCAGAGTTATAGTCGTCTTCGGAATCGTACGTGGCGGCGTTAGAATCGCAGGAATCGTCGGAATCGTCGGAGTCGTCCTCGGTGCCCCTTGGGGCGGTGACTATCAACTTGGCGAGGGCAACATAATGTTTTAAGCGACGTTTAGAGCGATCCCATAGCCTGAGTTTGGCCATATTTATTGAATTGGCCGATGATTCTGGTTCTGCTTCTGACTAAAACAAAAGTAAGAAGATGTCCGTGAGATCTGGGGATACAACCGCCGTGGAACTCAGGCTTCGCGAGATGTGAGGGACTTGCGTAAAAGTCGGACGGACCCCAAGCTGAAAATGCAACTCCCGTTGTCTGCCTAAACGCACAGGAATGCAGATCTCTGTGGCGCTGAGGGTGTTAGCCTGATCTCGTTGGTCGCCGCCTACCGTCATGTCTCACAAGATATGCACGCAACGCCTTCGTATTCATGAATACTGTACATTTCGTGGCATCTTTTCATTTGTTCATCCTCCCGTTTCACTCCGCGGCTGGACCTGCAATTCCTTCGAGGCCTCCACAGCAAACCCACAGAAGGCTGTCACGATGTCCTCGTGTGCTTACCCAAGGGTTGTGCAGCTTTGCGTGGGTTAGCGGAGGGTAGGACAGGGGTGGTACCACCTAGCTACTTGAGCCTCGCACCTCCCGATAGAACTGACAACGGAAGTCCTGCATCGAGGTTCTGCAGACCAATGCCGCTGCGATGACGAATAAAACGAGGCCTCGCCAGCTAGGATACCACCATACCTAAGGTACCTATCTCTGCATCTGAGCTAATGGTTCATAGGACGAGCTGCATCCACAGTCGGCAGGTGATTATCTCCATCTGCTTATACATAATTCATATGTCTTATTTCACAATATAGGCTCCCAAGAAGAATACTCCTACAGCCTTGTCACTCAGCGCTGATATCCAATTCTCATTCCCCCAATTTCTTACCGGATATGCCCTTGGCATGTTGTGCCCATGAATGATGAATAGGGGGTGATCGGCTCCATGGTAACCCTAACCCAGCATGTGTCCATCGACGTCATGCCCAGCTCAGGATAGGGGTTCGCGTCAACTTCGATTTTGCTCAACGCGTGTCGTCAGTGGCTCTTTTTCGCGTGAACCTTGCTCATCAACCACAGCATTGCTTTTTTTTGCACTGGAATAATAATCCCCGTCCGCTCGCTCAGCTCCCTTTTCCTTCGTTTCCTCATCCATCCAAAAGCCCATCGCATACCCGTGTACACAACCGTCAAAGCAACAATGCCTCCCAAACGACGCGGGACAACCACAGCCAAAGCGGCCCCCGCCGCAAAAAGGTCGCGTACCTCCACCGATGCTGCCAAACCTGCAGCTGCTGCAGCCGAGCCCAGCACCGCCGCGGCACAGGAACCAGCTCCCGCTGCCACCACAGCAGCGACATCCAAGCCCGCCGCACCCAAGAAGAAAAAGGCCGCCCCGAACCGATGGACCATCCCCTCCTGCTCAGCCAACATCGCTGCCCAATACAAGGCCTTCCTCGAAGACGACAAAAAAGATCCCTTCGCCTTCGCGTTGATGTGCGATGCCCCTTTTTCCAATGGCGACAGCGATGACGAAGAGGATGAAGACGAAGACGAAGATGACGACGACGACGACGAGGAGGAAGCCAGCAGCAACAACAACAAGAACAACGACAATGGGGACAAACCCAAGTGCGACGGCGGCAAAAAGTGCTATTGCACCCAGCTTTACGACGACCACCCGGAGCACCCCTACGTCATGACCAGAGCAGGCAAGTGCATGCTTATTGACCTGCGCTCCCACTGCGAAATCAGAGATCCCGATAACTTCGGGATGTACACCTTCAACGACCACTCCGCGTACGGTGCGCTGGAGGTTCTCCAGAATCTCATTCTCGATTTCGAGGAAGCCGACAGCTGGCAGGAGAAGTGGGCTGTTTGCGAGGCGATGGGCTGCTTCTTGAAGGATAACTCTTACGGCACGCTTGCCAGTCAGTATGTTCCCCGCCCTTGCCACAAAATACATTGACAATCACCGCTGACGGCATGATCGTAGAATCGACGATGGTGAAGGGGCTGATGCCATCTGGCAACTCATGGGTAGACTGTTCCTGTCAATGCTCGCCCAGTTCGAGAGAGACGGCCTCCTTGCCAAGGACGGCCCGGTCAAGAATCTGGGCTTCATCATGGCCGTGTGGATGTCTATCCCCTCTGATATGCGCGGGTACAATCTCTTGGAGGAGTCAATGGCAGAGCCC
Organism: Apiosordaria backusii; assembly: GCA_030549205.1. Lineage (NCBI taxonomy): Eukaryota > Fungi > Ascomycota > Sordariomycetes > Sordariales > Lasiosphaeriaceae > Apiosordaria > Apiosordaria backusii. The sequence goes on from JAUKTV010000030.1 coordinate 108,207, forward strand.
CTTGGCCCAATCAAAGACAAGAACGTGAAGAGATGGAGGCCTCACTCTTTTGACAAGCAGATACTGGCCTATGCCCGAAAATATGACATCACCTTGAAGGGACTGCACAACCTTGAGGAGCTGATTGAGGAAATCGAGGGTGATGGAGAAGGAGACTTGCCAGAGCCAGAGCGCAACACAGAAAAGGCGGATGTCTTCCATTATAAGAGGAACTTGACGAGGTATAAACAGACATACGGAAACATTCCCCACTTCATGAGCACCCATGGGAAGAAGAAGCAAACGACTCCCAAGTCGGTAATGGGTGGTGACAATTTGGACATCACATCCTGGACTTCTGCTGAGAGAAAGGCGGCTGCCTACAACAAGAAGGATCCGTTGAGTAAGAAGGAATTGGACATGATCAAGGAGGGATGTGTCATGTCCCAGGGCTAGACGTTGGGCTAGGTAAGGTTGATTTGGCATTCTGCCCGTGTATTATTAGCTTGTGTGTTTCGCTAGTTCATGTGTACTACTACTACCTAGGTGATACTGGTCTCTAACACCGGTCTCGAATAATACAAAACGCCATGGAACCGCTATGCCGCCGACAGCGGCTTCCGCCCATATACGCACCTCATGAGGCAATACGCGTGCACATTGGGATCACGCAGCTGCTCCCTCAGGTGAGCAAGATACACGATAACTTCCTCCTCCGACCAACCCATCACTTGATTCCACGTCCGCAAGATCCAACCTGTCATCTGTCAGCACTCCTAGCTCAAGTCATCATAGAAGAGAACTCACCCTCAACATCCGCCAATGTCGCCTTCAGCGCATACGCCCCAATCTCCTTTAGCTTGCCATCCTTAGCCCACTTGCCAATAGGACATTTAAACTCCCACTCCGTCACCTCCTCAAACCCCGCCTCCCGAAACGCAACCGTCACCAACCCCTCCCCCACAACATCAAACGGCTTCCCTTTCGTTCTCCCCGCCTCGACAAAAACCTTGCCCCACTGATCCATCGCCGACCCTTCCAGCAACGTCCCATCATCACTTCTAAACACGCAGCTCGCTTCAAAACTTTCGACCCACCCACCGGGCTTGGTACACGCAAAAGCTTGCGCAATAAACGAATTCCAATCGGGTATGGCACCAAACAGGTACCGCATGTGGATGTAGTCAAAGTGATTGGGGGGAAAGGGCCAGGGGAAGTTGAGGGCGTCGACCAGTTCAAACTTCAGGTTGGGAGGGACCCAGGAGGGTTGGATGGGCGAGAGGTCGGTGCCAATGACTTCGCAATTGGTAAAAATATCTGCAAAATCGATGGCCCAGATGCCTGTGCCGGTGCCCACGTCGAGGGCTCGCTTTTCCATTCAAGCTTGTTCAGCATAGCCCTGGGTAGGTAGGTACCTAGTGATGGAAGAGGTGGGACTTACAGAAATGTTCTCGTCAAGAGGGGCTCTGTGCAACTTGCCGTCGTGCACCAGCGTCAGCAGGTGGTGGATGATGTCGCCGGCTGCCATGGCTTGGTCGTCGTTGGGTGTCCAGTACTGGGCGTCGGTGTGGCGGTCCGAATGATAGGTTCGGCCGTGGAGGGTGCGGTAGGCAAAGATGCTCGAGGTGAGGGAGGCCGTGGAGCTGGCGGCGTCGTCGTCGTAGGTGGAATCGGCGTCGTCGTCTTGATTGAGGGGCTGTTCGACCCAGTGGGAGGCGGGGAGAATCCCTTCAACTGTTGTTGCTGTGCCGCCGGCGTCGGCCTCGGAGGGTGATCCGGCGGAGGAGGACTTTTTGCTGCTGGGGGATTTGGGTGGGGAGGAGGGGAATTTCTTTTCCGGTGGTGAAGACATGGTTTTTGGGTGAGTTTGGATGGATTACCTTGTGTAATCTGACGGGATGGAAAACTGAGAAAAGTAATTCTTGCTCGAAGTCGTGATCGTGGAGTTGAAATGCCGGACTTGATGAAATCCAACGGATCGCCGGTAACTGGTATTCTTACTTGTACTGATATTGTGGCGGACGCGGGGTAAGGCTACCTTAGTTGAATAAGCTGATAAACACTCGTTCTCTGGTCTGTTGGCTAAGTGTGGTATTCTCCAAGAAGAACTTCAGAGGACATTATTGATGGCATGGGGGTTTTATTGGCAAAGTCCCCAACCAAAATTGGAGCCTATGCTCCTACCTGCAGGAGACAACCGGACAGCTCTGACAGCAAGCACGGATCGGGGTGGGAAGATTCTAGAGACAATGCGTTCTGGAGTGCAGTGTGATGGCGGTCGGGACTGCAAAAGTTGCATTTCCGCCTTGGACTTGCCTGTCTTCTGTAGGTAGCTGTCAGTGTTGGATGTGGAAGTTGCCGAGCTGCGGTCGAAGCTGCCGTGTTGTATTGCATGATGCGGGCAGGGGCGCATGGAAGGCCAGTCTTTGGTCACTTCAAGTTGGCTTGGCGGATATCAAGATCTTGGGGTATGTCTGAATGAAACCAAGTATGAAGATTTGATTAAAGGAGCGTATGGGAAAAGAACTACTATGCAAGTCACCGCAAACCATATCCTCCTCCTCTTTAGCGTCCAACCACCCAAGTCCAATCTTCCCATGCCTAGCTCTTGAAAATAGAAGAAATCATGCAGTGTATAAATGCAACGCTATGACCAAACAAATGAAAACCCGGACATCATCAGCACTCAACTCTTGTCCAAGCCATCCAAGATCTAGAATCCGCCCAAGGGGTTGGGGTTGGGGATCCTCCATCCACCCTGAATATTAGCCTGCACACCACTAGGCTCCTGCACCTTGGCCGCAAGCTCCCTGTGAGCTCTCAGAGAAAACTCCTGGCGATCAAAATTCTGGTTGACAACTCCAGTCATGCCCGACTGGCAGTGAACACCGTTGTTTTGGGCGCAGTAGAACCAGATTGGACGGGTGTCCTTGACCTCGATCTGGAACACCTCGTCGCTCTGTCCCTGGCGGACGGGAAAGAAGCCTCCAAAGAAGGAGTTGGCGTCTTTGGGTTGGCAGGGCTTGCCGAAAGAGGACTCAACGACGGAGTGGTTCAGGGGGTTGAAGTGGAACTCGACGATGGAGCCAACTTCAGCCACGATGTTATCGGGGTCGAAGATCAGACGGCCGCCACGGCCGGCAACAACGGTGTGGGTAGTGCGGGGGGAGGAGTAGGTCTTTGTGGGGTTGTAGCTGTTGTCTGTGGGAGCGGCAGAGACGAGGCCGAGAGCGGCGGCGAGGGTGATGAAGAGGGTTGAGGAGTGCATTTTGATAGGGAGTCGAAGTGAAACTTGAAGTTGAGTTAAGACGAGAAGTGAAGGTGTATGAGAATGAGATTGGATGTGTTTGAGAGATTGATGAAGCTGATGATGGTGATCAGAAAAGCATGATTAGAGACGGAGGGCACTCTAACTTATATACACAATTTATCTACTTAGATTTTCTATACAAGACTCACAATGTCGTGGCTATGAAGTCCTTGATGCTGTGTTGGCGATGGCAATGCGCGGAGATGAGAGCTTCCGGCGGCCGCAGTGAGCATTTCTCACTGTGTGCTGTTTTCGGCATCTCACCTGTGTCCTCCGCAGGCCTTGCGCAAGCCTTGGACTCGGCCGGCGGTGCAGCGTATTGTTGCACGGCTTGCCGGTGCGAGGAACCAGAGTACCGGAATTTAGGAGATCCGGGGTAAGCAGCCACCGAAATCCCAGCGCTGTGGTTCGTCCGAATTCGTGTCAGAAATAGAAGCAGGCGTTGGTCGGGGCTGTGCGAACTTCCTTTGTTATCCACATCAAAACTGTGGAGAGGATGACAGGATTAAACTTTTCCTGTGCAGGCCGCATCTGGATATATTCCCTCGCAAGGTCGGACATCGGTGCTCGCATTTAATCCTGAAGATGAATGACAGCTCAAGTGGCTGAGGGGCTGGAGCTCGCCGGGCTGACAGCTTCACAGTGTGCTACTTGCGTGGAGCCCCGAAGCGGCCGACAAAACATCGCCTCTTGACGTTTGATGAGTGACAACACATCGGATCCTACATATTTGAAGAGAAAGAATTATAGTGAATTCTTTAACTGCTGCAGCTGCAGACTCGGCGTCGAATACCTTAGGCTACCTATTCCAAAAGATACCTATCGAAACAATCGTATCTTTCAAGGCCTTCCGATTTTCACACAAGGTCTGTTAACTGTGTTAATAAGGCCGCCAATACTTTTGTAGTCCCTGTTTCCTTGCCTATATCGTGGTAACGTTCGAAACTACCTTATGGTATGATATCTCAATGTATTCAAAGTCGCTTGTATGCATGCGGTTTAGGGCGCTGCGGTCGGGGTATCATTGTGCCGTATTATCACGAACTTATCACTGCTAGTCACTGTAACCCTGTGTCGTCGCAAACCCCTGAAGAGAACCAGCCACCCCTCTCCACCTCCACCTCCCAAGCATGTGGGGGAGCCTTCTTGTCTCAATAGACTTATCCATAGTTGCAGAAGTCCATCAACATCACCGAAATGTACACCTACCAGCCCCTTCCCCCAGTCTCCAAAACAGGGCGCACCCCACCCTTTACTCGCATCCTAACGCTCTTCCCCTCCTCCACTTCTGCCTCCTCTTCCCCAGACGAATCAGAACCCTTCCACGGCACCTTGACCATTACCAATCTTGAATCCACCCAGCCCTATGAAGCCCTCTCGTACACCTGGGGCACCGCCGATCCAGAAACCTACATCTGGCTTGACGAACTTCCCCTCCCCATCAAACCCAACCTTGCCGCAGCGCTGCACTTTTTGCGCCCACCTGCGGGCCACCCACCACGGCGACTATGGATTGACGCGCTATGTATCGACCAGTCAAGCTTGGAGGAGAGATCACGGCAGGTGCAGTACATGCGGCTGGTGTATAAACACTGCCAGAGAGTCGTTGCGTGGATTGGACTAAAGCGGGAATCGGAAGGGACAGAAGTGGCATTCGAGGCCGGGAAGGTCTTGAGTGATGTGAGCAGGCTGGTAGCTGACTTGAGGAAAGAGGCTGCTGGGACGGATGATGGTGTTGTACGTGACGTTGTTGCCAACGCCCTCGCCGGCCTGCCAGAAGGAGCACTGGGCAATCTGCAGAAGCTGTTTGAGCGGGAGTACTTCCACCGGACGTGGGTCGTGCAGGAGATTGCCGTGGCGGCTGTGGCGGTGGTCAAGTGCGAGGAGATGGAGATGTCCTTCTTTGATTTGGTCTCGACGCTGCTGTTTGTTTTTGGGAACTGTGGGCATATTGACACGAGCACGTCGTTGGATGTGTGGTATCTGATCTTCACGCGGCAGTCGGGCTCCCACAGTGGGCATGTGCGCTTGACGGATATTCCTGGAAGCCTTGGGCCGCTGATCGACTTGCTGGAGCAGATGCGCGCGTTCAAGGCGACCGACTTGCGGGATAAGATCTATTCTGTGCTAGGAATCTGTGACGAGGGCTTGCAGCCTATCCTCACCAGGACACACATCACAAGACGGTCAGACCGATGGCTGAGGGGCCTCACGACAGCCATCACTGGGATCCAGAACTTTGTGAACGATCACAACCCTGATCTGTCATGGGGTATACCGGCAGCCCTCAAACCAGACTACACTCGTCCCATTCCGGAAGTGTACACTGACCTGGCAAAGTTTCTCATCAGCAAAATGCCCATGTTCCTCGACGTCCTCAGCTTCGTGCAGCACCGCGCTCCTCCGGATCCAAACGACCCCTACCCCTCCTGGGTGCCGAAATGGTTCGAGCCCAAATCCATCACCGTCTTCCGTGGGGGCGACTTCACAGCCGGTATCTGCACCCCGCCCCCCTCTGATTTTTTGACTTCACGTATCCAGCGCGCCTTCTCCTCCCCAATTCCCAATACGCTGATCATGGACGGTTTCCACGTCGGTACCGTTTACAAGGTCAGCAATGTAATGACCTTCGCCTCAGACGGCCATTCCAAAACGGAAGCCGTCCAGCGCGCCTGGGCCGAGGTCCTCCCAAACAAAGCATTCCCGGGGGCCAATGGGTCAAGATATATCACGGGCGAGCCGCTGGACATGGCGTTTTGCAAGGCGCTTTCAGCATATCCGCTCGGTGCGGTGATCGGGCATGTCATGTCCGATTCGGTTGACGGTTTCCACTTCTCAGCTACGGCCGACCAAATGAACAGGCAGCTTGCTACAAGGCTGGGTGACGCTGCGGCGGGAGCATTTCTGTCTGGACTTGCCGGGGACGGGGAGGGGGTCGTCTCGGCCGAGAGCGAGAGGGCAAGAGTTACTTTCAGGAATGCGGTCGGGGTGTATTGCTATGGTCGGCGAGCGTTTCTGACGAGGGAGGGGCATCTGGGCATTGGACCGACGGTGATGCAGGAGGGGGATGAGGTGGTTGTCTTGTTCCGCGGAAGGATGCCGTATGTGTTGCGCCGTGGTGTGGAGAGCAATCATGTCTTTGTGGGGGATTGTTACGTGCGAGATGATAACATCATGCGTGGCCACCTCACCGAGAGTGTCAGGCATGGAAGGGGTGGTCCGCCAGCGGTATTGTATGAAATACGGTGATTTTACCGATGAAGATCGGAAGTGTCGTTCGACTCCTGCGACTGCATGTTGGCTGCTGTCATAACTCGTAAGATCGTTCCATAATCGCCAACAATATTGAACCTGGAAGGAAACTGCAAAACATGCTGCCCACATCCCCTCCCATCAAAGCCCTAACACCCAGAGAACCTACTAAAAGGAGGCATTTTGACCCACTATTGTATCTGCATCTTGTACAATACATACCTAGCAGTAACAGATATGGGCCACGCTATCCCTTTCTAATACTGACAATACTGTCACCAGGCCTCTTCAATCGCCTGAAATGCCTTCCCTCTTATGCCAGAACGCCCATCGCACAATTTTAACAAGCGTCGGCGTTCGGCGGTTTACAGACGCGAAGCCTGCTTTGTAATATTTGACGATCGGAACAATGTGGACCCATATATGGTAATCACAGGGTGACATCATGATAGCGTGCCGACCTTTGCATAAAAAGTCCTTTGGTACCACCATCTAGTCAAAAGTAAACAGTAACCAGCTTGAAATACTCACAACACCGGTTTCCAGATTAATCTCTGTCTACACGCAAGGAACACCATGAAAACAATCGGCATCTTCCCAGCATCCGGCGGTCTTGGCACCAGCACCTACCAGCACCTATTGAAGTTGGTCCCCAACACCAACGTCATCCTCATCAGCCGCAACCCAGACAAGGTTCCCCAGCAGTACACCCAAGCTGGTGTCCAAACCAGGCAGGCGTCCTACGAAACACCTCCCTCTGATTTAGAGAAGGTGTTTGCGGGGATAGACGTCTTGTTTTTGATCTCGTACCCGAGCCATGTTAAGGATTACAGGATCAAGGTTTGCACTACCCACTGCTTATGAATTTTTAATTGATACTGATAAGTTGGTGGGAATAGGTTCAACTCCCCGCTATCGACGCCGCCCGTCGGGCTGGGGTCAAGCACATTTTCTACAGCTCGCTTGCATTTGCTGGGGAGAGGGATTCCACGAGGTCAGTAGCGGAGGTGATGCAAGCTCATCTTGCTACGGAAGGCCACTTGAGGCATCTGGCGGAGACGACACCGGGTTTTACGTACACGATTATCAGGGAGGGGATCTACTCCGAATCGACGCCCATTTACACGAGCTTCTTTGACCCGCAAAACCCTGACGCCTCATTGGCCGGGAACGAAATACTCATCCCGCATGACGGGAAGGGTCCCGGTGTGGCGTGGGTGAAGAGGGATGAGCTCGGGGAGGCGTCTGCGAAATTGATTGCGCAGTATGCTTCTGCGCCGGAGCAGTTCAAGTATGTGAATGGGGTTGTGTTGTTGACGGGGAACAAGGAGTGGAGTTTGGAGGATACGGTTAAGGTGCTGGGGGAGGTTACTGGGAAGGAGTTGAAGATAAGGGAGATAGATGTGGATGAGTGGGTGAGGCTGCCTCAGGTTAAGGGGTATTTTTCGAACGAGGAGGATGCGAGGACCTGGGCTACTGCTTGGGAGGCTATTCGACAGGGTGCTACGGCGACGGTGACGGGTGATTTGGAGGCGATTTTGGGGAGGAGGCCGGAGGACTTTGATGTTACGATCAAGGCGGAGGTACGGGCAAAGACAGAGAAGTAAAGTGCGTTTCCACACCTTCTTTAACCTGTTAGTTTATATTAATTGCCTACTATATCAACCTACCCCGCTCAGATAATGTCAAATCTATATTTGGGTAGTTTTGATTCTATGCTCGGATGATGTCTAATTTATAAAAAATGCTGTCTAATATATGCTCGGATGACGTCTAATATATGCTCGGATGAGGTCCATTCTAAGCTCGGATCATATATATTCTATGCTTGGATAAAGTTGTTCTAATGATTGGATTATGTGTGGACTTAACGCACAGTTTTAATACCTATCTACCTATAACATAGATAAGTCTAATGAACATATAGAACCGTAACTCAAAGGTTTGTCTGAGGCATAGTGACAATAGATTTTTTTTGTTGCCACAAACTAAAATATATCGTTGCCAGGTTTGACAGCTATGGGCCTTTTGCTCCTCTGCAAACACTTGGTAGCAATATCGAACAATTCCAGGTCACGCCCAGGAGAGCCAAATAGGGAGATCGCAATCGGAAGTTGCTCCTCGTTTCCTGTCACTTTGGAGAGGAACGGAGTATGGCCAACTAACGATGGCAAGTCAGCAAGTAATAACCACGCACTGGCGGTAGACAAATATTGGACAGGGAAGTTGTCACTTACTCGGCACAGTCAACTCCGGTGCGCCAAGGATCGGCGACACAAAGAGCATTGGCACCCCAACGGGGTTGAAGTGCTTCCTGAAAGGCAACATGTTAGTAGCCACAGAATGTTATTAGATGTCAAGGACTCACAGTGGCGGGTCGTCTCGATAGCGTGGTAAAATGTTCTCAATGGGGATAAGGACAATGGTATCTCTCTTTCCTTCTTGCAGGACGTGTTCCGTGAACCATTGGCGATACACGTCAAGCCTCTCCACTGCTTCATCGCGTTCCTCGGCTGTAATCTTGGACGACAGATCCCTGGACAATGATTTGTTAGCTGTGAACACAGTGACTGGCCGGGTTTTGTGTTAGAGCGCTTACCATTGCCAACGCACTGGTGGACTGATGTAGGGTCGTTTCCCAAACTTCTCAAAGTAGTCTGCGCGGAACTTGTCGAAGCTGTGGTAATCGTCATAGAAGAAGGAGTTTCGAGAAGCCTAAAGCGTTATCAACAGAGCATCCTTCTGTGAGTATACCGTAATGAACCCACGTCTTTCATGAACTCTTGAAGAGAAAGCCCATTGGCAGCGCCTGGTGTGGTAGACTCCCACAGGTCGTTAAAGGAGACCTTCTCAGCAGGTACTCCAAGCGAAGACTCGAGATCCTCAACAAACTTGTCGATCACATCCAGTTGGGTCTTATTGGAGATGACGGACATGTAGTCCGTCGGATAGATAATCGCAGGGACTCCCTGTGATAGACATTGTGTCAATATCATCTTCAAAAGCGTGATGGTTGGAGGGGCGAACTCACGGTCTTCTGGGGTGGCTTCAAACTCTTCCCATACCAACTGTCTGCGAAATATCGACACTTTCCGATCTCCCGACCAAAGAACGTGGGGACGTCGAAATTGCCTTGACAATAAAGGTTAGCACCTTGTGGACCATGAGGGGATCTAGCGACCTACTTGAAGCTTGACACATAGCCATCGTCTGGCAACAGGCCATGAGTAGGCCGCATGGCAAAGCACCCGTTCCAGTGCCCTGGTCGCTGCCGACCACGTTTCCCATGAGAACTCACTGTCAGAGCCGATCGTAATATCTAGCCACTCGTATGCTGCCATTGCGGCCCCGCTCCCGCTGCTGCTTCCGGCTGGGGATTGGTATCCGTCGGCGCGAGGGTTCCACGGGGCATCATAGTCGATGCACTCAACCGGCTCCTCGGTTGCCGCAAAAGATGCCAGCTTTGTGGTACCCACTATCGTTGCCCCAGCTGCGATCAAGAGCTGGACACAAGCCGCCGTCTTCTGAGGCGGGTCGTACAGCTCGTAGTAAGCGCGGTTGCAAACTGAAATGCGGACATTCTCAATCTCGAAGATATCCTTGACAGCGATACGGAATCCGTTCAGGGGAAGGTCGGGTGTGGGGGCAATGCCAACCCGCGATGGGACTGCAACAGCCAGAGTCCGCAAGGAATGAGAACCAGCGATCTTCAGCTCTCGAAACTTCCCGTTGGGGCCTCGGCGAATGGCATGGAGAAATGCGCTATGGGTGTCATCGTAGAGCTTGAGGGCTGGGGCCAGGAACCCAATTCATCGCCAGATGCGGGCCAGGTGCGATGGTCAAGCCCCCCTCACCGTCGGTGCCAAGGGTCTTTATCCAAGTGTTTCCACGTGCCTTGAGAACCTCGCGCGCCCGCGGGTCAACCTCGATTTCGGCGCCATCACCCACAAAAATAACCCCATCCAGGAACATATCGCCAAAAACATCATCCTGCCCGTACTCGGCGAGGATACGATCGACCCAATCCTTGGTGATGACCTTCTCCGCCGAGTTGTTGACCCGAAACACGGCAAGTCGCTCCGGGGTACCATCGAGGCGTAGGGGGATGCCGGCGCCGCCAATGAAGCTATCGCCACCGATTTCGAAAACGCGATCCATGGCCATTTTTTGATCGTTGAAAGAGGAAGAATTCAGGGAAAGAAAAGAATGGGCACGGCCACGGGTTTTGATATGCGCCAGGGACTGCCGCCGGCAGGTGCCGCCAACTGCCTCCTTCTCTCAATCTTGAGATGGCAGCATCGCCGGATGGCAGCACCGCTGGCGGATCGCCTGACAGTCTCAGTTACATGCCCACTCTTCTCTCTGATATATGCCAGATTGGTGTTTAAGTTCATTACTATTCTAGGCTCGTGCTTGTCGGCAGGGACTTTCCCTTCACAACCTTACCAGTATGGTCTTTGCATTCAATAATATCGAGTGGCGCCATGGTTGTTGATTGAGAGTGTGCTTCGCCATTCTATATACAGCGGGCCAATAGGATAACGGTTGGGATTAACGAAATGACCGAAATGCCACACAGAGAGCCACAGCATGCTGCAAGGGATACCAGAGATCAGGGTCAATTTCATGCCCGTCAGGAGGGTTGTACGGCACAATCTTATGACGAATTTTCAATCATCTAAGCATCACATAATTAGGTACTAGTCGAGCATAGCCAATTTTCTATCCGGGCATAATGCGTTCACTGGAATGACGCTACCTAGGTACCCAAGCTTATTGTAGTGAAACCTTCCCTTTGAAACTCGAAATACAAACCGATGAATATCAAAGTCTAGATCGCGCCCTATTTCACACCGTTAGTCCATTTGATATACCGCCAGCAAACGATGAGATTGTGTGCCAACATACCTAGTTCTGACCGCATAATAATTTGTTTCATCCGGCCCCTCCCACTCGAGATCGTCATCATCCAGAGGCTCTGGAAACCACCGCACTCCCACGTTTGAACTCTCAACATTGAAGACCCTGACCAGAATATACGCGTTGTTTGGATCACCGTGGTACCTTTTCATCTGCAATGTTCACTGTTAGGATCTATTGTATGTGTTGCCTGGGCACCGCAGACCGAAGGGGGGGTCAAGACTAACTAGCTCCCTTTGGTTCACGCTCACGCTCAATGTCGTCTCGCATCTACCCGGCGTGCTCTTCACCTCCAGGTGGTATCTCGTCTTTTTAGACCAGCCGGGCAGCATTCGGACGCCTTGTTGGCGTAAAACTTCGTGCATTGCGCCGGTGGTGTCACGGTAGGTGAAGTCGGCGTAGTACTTTTCTTTGTAGATCGGGAAGGGTGGGTATCGGTCGCGGAGGTTGCGGAGGCCGCTGGTCCAGTTGCTTTCGCCGGAGAAGTTGGGGAGGTTGTGCTGGGTGAGGAGGTCGAAGATCTGGGGGGTGGGGTGGTTTGGGGTTAGTGGGTGTAGAAGGCGAGATAAGGTACCTAGGTAGGGAGAGAATAGGGGGAAGGGAAAACATGGGGAGGGCACTGTGCTTACGTATTCCTCTCCGCGATAGCCGACTTCTTCGTTGCGTGTTCCCCGGTTCCGAGGGACTTGGATGTCGGCTTGAGGCTCTTGAGCGGCCAGCTGATCAAGTTCGATGATGGTGGAGGGCCCTGTGTCGCTTACCCACTCTGCTATTGCTGGCTCTCGTCTTGTGACCGCGTACTGTCTCGAGGGTGCATTGTCGGATGGCGGGTGTATTGATGTCGGGTGTACTGATGGCGGGTGTACTGGTGGCGGCTGTACTGGTGGCGGCTGCACTGGTGGCGGCTGTACTGGTGGCGGCTGTACTGGTGGCGGGTGTAATGATGATGGGTAGTATGATGGACTGGGTGTAGGTTGTATCACTGGTATATATGTCGATAGACTGTCTGCATGTGGCGCCGCTGGCTGGTATCTCCCCTGTTCTGAATTCCATGTTGACTCTCGAGTATTTGATCCGGCTAAAGCTGCCCTCACTGGTGGCGAATCGTCTCTCTGTGTTTCCATGGGCGGCCACAATTCTGGCCTCTGCCGCTGTCTCCATGACTCTTGTGTCCATGGCGGCCCGCTCGGTGGCTCTGGCCTCGATGACCAGTGTGTATTGTATCCATACCTCGATGGCTCTGGGTTCCATGTATCGCGGTACCTGTATTCTTCCTCGCGAGCAAAGCAGCAGCCTACAAGGCTGGTAAGAACTTGAAGCGCCGCGGCTACAAAGACAACGATTGTAACCGGAGCGACATATCCTCTCTTGTTCACTGCCGCGTGCATGCCGTAATGCACGGAGAGCGTTGCGAGTGTTCCGGCGGTGATGGCTATCAGGCCGCTCATGGCTGAGAGAAAATAGACCGATCGAGTTGCCGTATCAAACAGGGACCAAAAAAGGAAAACAATGTCTAGAACAATGGCGACAATGATCAACGCGGCGCTGGCTTTGATCAGAGCCACAGACTTGGCTTCCTTGTCACGTAAGACAGAAGAGTCGAGGCGGGTAAGTGTGCTATTCCATGACACCAAAACTTTGTTGATGGATCGTTCTTGGGCGTTATCATCAACAAAGCTTCTCAAAGAGTCTTCGACAATCGTCAGTATATTCTGAGTTGGTAAGAATGCTCGTCGACAGTGAGTCTTGTGTCTTTCCTCTGAGTAGATGTCGCAGATGCCCGAGATTCCACCATACCAGTAGGATGGCAGATTGGGATGAAGAAGGTCGGCGGCTGCGCTTCCGGTCTCATTGAATGCTTGACTGTGTAATTCCTCCGCTAGAAGTGCAACATTGACCTGGTAAAGAGCAAGGTCTTTAACAGCAGGGGAAACGCAACTGAAAAAGAACAGAAAGTTGGCGACCAGGCTCACTGTTGTGGTAGACATTGATGTCAGCAATATTAACACATATTTCGACTGTGTGTAATAGAAAAGTCGGGATTATCTTCGGTATGAAAACTTACCAACAGCAAAAGCCGCCACGCCAAACCCTGAACACTCCATTCTGTCTGTACTGAGCAACCGCTACGAGAAGGAGAAAAAAAGTCGATGCACTTTGTCCAGGAGAGAATTGACTTGGAGGCAGATCATGGATATCTAACACATCTGTCGACGATTCCCCCTATTCGGCAGCAGGTCCTGCAATTTCAAATATTGCGCCCATCTTTACCAAGAACTGACGAGCTGACCTTGAGGGCCTCAGCTTGCCGCCCTCCAGCATGACCTGGCGCTTAGGCGAACATTTCCAGAGGCACGACAAGGCAACCATGCATGACCAAGGGGTGGCTAACCTTGGAATGGAAATGTGGCTGTGGCTAGAACATATATGCCAAGGCTGTGTGTAACTCAAAGCTATTGCATCAGAACAAAAACAAATCTGGCGAGAATTGGACGTTGTTAAGGTGCTTCGTAATGTTGGGTACGACGGTGTATCACTTTCAAGCTAATGTCTATGCGGGCCGCAAAAATCTCTTCTTTTCACATCTGAGACTTCGTATACACAACACCACCGGCACCTATGACCACAACCCAAAGATGCATCATCTCCTATTAGAGGGGAAACTGCTCCCGCACGTCAAAATCACTCCACTCCTCTTCCCATTGTCTCATCAGCAGCTCCTTCCCACCTGACCGTATCAACCTTTCAGCATCCCAAAAAATATATCCCCAGCGAGCAATGGACTCGGGAATACAGCTTCCATATAAGTTGCTGTACGTACCTCCCCACATCAAAGTCCAAGCCAGAGGTGGGGGTGGATCTTTATCACCATCCTGATCATGCCAAGTTGAAACGTCTCCCACAAAGATCATTGGCTCACGTTTCTTCTCCTTTTCATCCCGTTCAGTTGGGTTATCACTCCGGTAATAGTGGTATCTTTCCGTGTCCAGTGCTCCATCCATCATATCCAGAAATGGACCTCTGGCAATTTGCGGCTGTATGGTAACCACAAGGTCTTCATGCTGTCCGTGGTCGTTTGTGTTGTAAGGGGTCTTAATCAAGACAGCGTGCAGCAGATCAAGGCCGCGGGAAGCCGTCCCAAGTTGATATTCACTTCGATCATATGTGGAATCGGTGCCACGGGCAAGAAAGTCGAAGGCTCCATCTGGAGTGGGTGGCCGTTGCTGGGTGTTAAATCTTGGGTTGTCAGGGTGAAGATCAGCCGCGATAGATTGGAAGACTTTGTCGTAACGGCTAACAACATAGCCGAATATGCACCGAACCTCCTCGAGCTCAAATGCTGTGAAGTTGGATAGGAAAGCTTGAAAAATGGTGTTATGCCCAGAGACAAAGTATGAGCGGGAGCGATCTCCTATATAACGTCCCAGTCCAAAGAGATTGCACATGAGCTGAAAGCGATACATGGCTCGAACCATTCGCATGGTTTCGGTACTGCTCAGCGCATCCCAGTCGGTAGTTCGAGTCCATTCTCCACGAACATCGAGTCCGAGGTTGCGCAATGCCCATTCAGCGAATCGATGTATCAAAGGGCAAACAATCTTGCAATGGAAACGCACCATAGCGTCCACTTGTGTGTTAGTCATTTGGTTCAAAAGATGGAAAAGGGCAGACGGGTCGGATAAGCGGTCTCGTATGTACGCGCCGATCATTTTTTGGACAGAGTCCAATTGACGGCGATTTCGATTTGTTAGAAAGTGATCCTCGCCAGTGAGATAGGTGTAGACTGCGTCGGGGGTGGAGAGATGCAGCGTCTGGAAGAGGCATTGCCGACGGATATACTTAGGGTCCAGCAAGTACTGTTGCAAATAGACGGGAGACGCGCGGATAAAGACAAACAAGTCCTTAAGAGTGAGAGCAGACAGAATAAGCCGTCTTATTTCGGAAGGAAGGGCTTCGAGAGGTGCGTCCGCCGGAGTGCAATTGTTGGCTGCAGTGAATTGTTGTCGTTTGGTGATGATACGTTTAAGAGGGTTTGTCGAGCCAGATTGCGAGCTCCGAATTTGGGCAGATCGTTTGAACTTGGAGAGAATATGATTCATATTGATTGCTATTTTTGTAAAATACGTATGAGAGTCTCTCCTGTGAAGAAAGAATAAGTTGGGTAAGTTTGATGACGGGAGTTGGTGAGCGAAGGTTGTTTTTTTGTTTGCTGCGGCGCAGCTGGTGTCGAAGCTTGGTCTGTGACCACCAATGCAGCCTGCACGTGATACGGTTATGCATAAAGGACAGTGCAAATTCGCACACACTCTAAAGCCAGGCATGATTTGCACTGGACGGACACTACAATGAGCCCTCCAAGGTTTCGAAGGTGTTTTATGCTTTTCTGTTGGCCTTTTTCTCATTCAGTCGAGGCACAATGGACCCTCTGCTAATCCCTTTTGAAACTTGTTTCGTGCAAGTTCAACACAGAAATACCTCCAGAATGATAGCTAGTCGCCTCCTATTTTCGGTATCATGAGCTGTTTGAACGAGAGTTCGGACCACGGTCAGGTCAGAAGCTATAGACGTGGCTGCAGTTTGAAGACCTGGGGTGCCTGTCTAAAGAACCCGAGTGCATTGACTGCATGTGTCTAGCAAAGTCACTGTGATGTACAAATAGATGTCAAGCCTTCCCTTGATGGAATTGAATCGTCTTCTTGTGATCATTCCCATCGCCTTCGTTTATTAGATATCTTCGTCTGGTCTGGAACCAACTTGCAGTGAAGATCCATCACCTTTGAGACATCTCGTTACTTCAACAACTACTGTGCTCTCTCCGATTTCAAGAAACTACACTACCTCATTTCGTTTGACCAGATCTCAAAGTAGTGAACCAGCAAACAACACCTACGATGTGTCAGACCTGCAAACAGCACCGCAAGTTCTTGTCTGGGTGTATAGATGGGCATGGACCTGCCCGTACCCAATCGCCGCCCCTGGCACCTCGCCCGGTAAGACTCCTTTGCGTGGGATCTCTAGATTCATGAACTCCACATACATGTATCCTTTCAAAACAAAGAAACAGAATTCAGATAAAATTTGTTACTTACATTCTTCCATATTCGTTTAGGTATATGTACCCCCTCAGCGTCCCACTGTCGCGATAGACCCACGAAGGAGCAGAACTCCATCTCGCACTTCCGTTCCCGCTCCTGAAAGACGGGATTCTCGTGCAAGTAGATCCAGCGTGGACTCAACAGCGACGGTGCAATCTGCTCACTCCCTGGCATCTCTGGCAAGGAGGATCAGTCGGGAGCTCTACCCTGATGAGGCTGCTGTGGCCAGTCTTAGGACCTGGGCCGAGAACCTGAACTTGTACATACCACGGGGACCTTGGGCACCGGAGGTCCTTGCCGAATATGATGAGTACAAGCGGCTTGGCCAGGTTTGCAAACGTGACGGAGATGCATTCAAAAGTCAATGGCGACGAACTTCGAAGAACGCGACTGTTGAGGAACACCTTGAGCGCGCTGAGCTGGCCCTGAGAGCAGCTGAATCCGCTTACAAGGCAGGCAAAGCCAGGTTGAATTTCTTGCTCACTTATCAAGACGCTTATAGCAACAAGCAGTCTGTTCTCAACCATATCGGTGAGATAGAGATAGAGCTCGAGAAGGCCCGAGACAGGCTCGGTGATGTTAGGCTTAACCACAAAAGTAAGTTTTACTCGGCCCGTTTAACCCTTCTTACCCCAAGATCCACGTGATATCTGCGAGGTGTAGCATAAGTTTGGCTGATTCTTTTTCAACTTCAACAGATCTCTTCGTCGCCCATGGTAGAGACTCCGACCCAGCCGTCTTTCGTTGATATGTGCAGATTCATTGAGTTTGATGAACATCAGGATGGAGAGACAGACGCTCGAAAGGGTGATGAGCGATTAGAAGCCGGTACAGAAACACTGTGGTGTGGCACATTGCCCGCTCTTGAGCTGGATCTCTAAGAGTGGCTAGGTTGGCACGCCCTGGACAAAAAAGCTGGCACCGCTACCTGCACAGCCTACCACATAAACTATTAGATATATGCGTTCCGACTGCAATCGAAGGCCTATTACACCATTTTAAGGCCTGTCGACTACCTTTAAAGGTCTATCGGCTATCTTTTGAGGCCTAACGGCTATCTTGCGTGGTCTGTCAACAGTGTTTTGATGCCTGTTAAACACTTGCAGTACCGGTTTTTTTGTCCACCGAGTGGTTGGATACATTAAGAAAGCGGACATGGTAGCTGGGCTTTGCAATTGCATTTAGATTGCTATTACACTACCTGATATTCAAGGCTCTTGAAGAATCATTTGACACGTGCGGACTTGCAGTAAATCGTGCCGCCATACCTATCTAAGGAGCCTGTACTCTTTAGGTTAGAAACCCTGGTTACGGGCCACTCTTAGAAACCGGACATTGTTACTAATAACCCTAGAGGGTTTTGTATATAGATTTTAACCCTCCTGAGAGCTCGGCTAAAGTAACTTTAAAAGGTTTTAAATATAGGAATCCAGACTATTTTTCTTACTTAAATTAATATATATTTTTTATATATTATTTATAACGATGTAGGAAGTATCTTTATTAAGGAAATTCGGTTATTATTTATATGCAAGTCTTATATAAACCTTAATAAGAGCTTTGCAATTTGATTATGCTTGTATTTTAAAAGAAATATAAATAAAACTTAGTATATTGGCTATTTATATATAGTAGAAGAAGCTCTCTTATTTTTATTCTTTTAGCCTTCCTTTTTGTGGTGAATG
Organism: Apiosordaria backusii; assembly: GCA_030549205.1. Classification (NCBI taxonomy): domain Eukaryota; kingdom Fungi; phylum Ascomycota; class Sordariomycetes; order Sordariales; family Lasiosphaeriaceae; genus Apiosordaria; species Apiosordaria backusii. The sequence goes on from JAUKTV010000030.1 coordinate 126,449, forward strand.
TAAGGGTCTGAAAACTAGGCTTTTTGGTGTAAAGGTCTGTCTAGTTTCTAGGGGTAGCCTGTAACCAGGGGTTCCAACCTAATACAACAGCCATAATCCGTACTCTCCTAGCCGCAGGTCATCACACCTCGTATTCCACAGCACTATGACCGCCTTGCAGAAAATAAGAAGGTCATGGTTTCCAAATGAGAAAGCACCCCCCGAACTATTGCAGGCCACTCAGCCGCTGTCTGTAGAAATTACTGGGCTTGGCGCTCTTACAATATTACTGGGGTCCCTCCTACTAACTAACCATTAACTATAGCCAATTATTATTAATTCTTCTGCAGTTTACTATAAGGAACCGTTGCCTATAGCGCAACTGTTAATTCTTAAGAACCGTTATAAACTAAGGACAGCTTTAATTATTGGAATAGGTATGGCTAATTACAGGCCTAAGGGCCCTGCAATTAGTGCTTACACACTAGCTCACAGTGTAGCGGAAGTCTTATCTGTAATACCTATAGTTTAATACTGGGGTATTAGAATACAGCACTTTGTAGGTGCTGCAGGACAGAAATATAGTGGGTAAACAATTGTATTATAGTACTAGCCTTTTATAAATCCACTATAATAATCTCTATAGTAGGGTTTGTACTTGACCTTTACTATATACTTACCGACTAACGTGCGGTACCTTACATACCCTAGTAGACAGATAGGCTAGAGTATAGCTTGGTTAACCCCGAGGTTTGCTAAGCCCTGTAAACTACTTACTAAGCCCTCTATAGTTCTAAACTTATAGGGCCTATAAGCCTATAATTTAATATAGTAGTGATATACTTACTTAACTATAGGCTTACTAATTCTAAGCTAATTTAGCCAGTCTAGTAGTTAGCTATAGGTCTATTAGGTAGTTAAGTTAGCGTAGTTTAAAGCTCTTTAATAATCGACTTATAGCTATATAAAAGGGCTGTAAAATCCGATACCTTTAATTTAAAGTGCAGGTTATTGTAAAGTTAAGGTTAGGCTATTTATATTGCTTATAATAGTAGGCTTTAATAGCTTAAATATAAAATTATAGGCGGTTTGGCCTACTAGTTAGTAGGATATAAACCTTTAAATAGCCCTATAGTAAAGTAAAGTGCTAGGTAAGTACTAGATAGCTAATAGGTAGGCTTTTTAACTTAAGCTTTTACTATATAGTATAATAGTAACTACTTATTATAAACTTAAGCCTTATAGGGACTTAGTTTAATATCCTTTCTTTACTTATAGTAAGTAATAAGCTTAGATTTAAATCTAAGGCCTACTGTAGTAAGTTAAAATAAATGAACTAACTAGCTAATTAAAAAACTAAAATATAAAATATATAAGGCGTTAAGGCCTATATATTTTAAACGTTAAGCAATTACTTTTATAAGTTAATTTATAAAGGAAAATTAAATATAGAAAGGGTAGTTTTCTAATCTATTCTTCTATTAACTTTTCCTCTATAAGCTTATTCCTTAAGCTTAAAAGACCTATAAAGGTTTTAAATTTTTAACTAACTAATAGTTTAATTAGCCTATTAGCCAGTATTTATTTAATATTTAAGTAGTTAATAGTAACCTATAATACTTTAACTTACTTTTTAATCCAGTAATATTTTAATAATATATACTTAGTATAGTTATAAAAGGCTAGGTTATAGGCAGTAGTTATAAAGTTAGTATTATTATTATATAGTAAAATAGAGCCTACTAAGGTATACTTTAGCACTTTATAAACCTTTTTAATTTATAGAGCCTTATAAATAGCCTTAATAAGTATGTCAGTTTTAGCCTTTAAAGTAAAGAGGCTTATAGTATTGGCCTTTTTTAATTTCTAGCTTATAAAGCCTTTAATTACTTTAAATATAAAGCTATAAATAGATTTTAAGTCCTTTAAATCCTTTATAAAGTTTAAATCTATAAAGCCTATAAATACTATAGTACCTTCTTTTTTAATAAGTCTAATAGTATTATAGCTATAGGCAATTATTAAATTCTCTATACTATTTAAATACTTTAAAAGGTTTTTAACGGTATTTAAGTTTACTATAGTAAGTTACTATATACTTTTTAAAAGCTACTATACTGTAAAAGCAATATTAAGCCTTATTTAGGTTATTAAATATATTACAGTACCTATTATATATTAAAATAGTATATAATCTGATTTACTTATAGGGCTTCCTTTTAGTTTAGGGTCTTTATATTAGGTTACTATTTTAAGTTATAAGGGAACTAGTATTTTATAGCTATTTTTAAAGCTAAAGGTCTTAATTGCCTTTTATATATACTAGGCTTAGTTAAACTATAGAAGAAAGTAACGTCTATCCTTTATTATTTAAATACTTAAAAAGAAAGAAGCCAGCCTTCTGTTTTTTATTAAGTAAACTGTTGAAATACAGCACTTAGTTATGGACTTTACAGTGTATTTTAGCCTGTAACCTATAGGGCCAATAATAACTAATGGCTTGGAATTACAGTGCTTACTAACACTTTATTATAGCAATTGCAGTGGTCTTTAGACCCTTAAAGTAGCCTAAAGCCTTAGGTAGTTAGCGTACTATAATAGTAAAACGTTAGTACCTTATATCCTATAAATAGCTTTCGGTTAGTGTATTTAATAGTTAAACTTAGTTAACCGGTTAAGTCTATAGCTAATAGACTTAATAGACATTTAAGCCCTATAGTTAACGGACTTAATAGGCATTTAGGCCTTATAGTTAATAGACTTAATAGACATTCAGGCTTTAAAATAGAAAGAGATTTGGAAAGTAATATAAAGCTAAAGACCTATAATAGGTTTTATCTTTTACAATTATTTACTATAATATTTTCTTAATTAATAAGTTAATTTAATATATTAATTTACTATATTTTATAATACCTTATAAGCCTATATTATAGTATTTACCTTTTATATATTATAAAGCATTGCCTTTATAATCTACCTTCCTTTAATATCTAATTACTATCATATACTATAAACAAAACCCTCTTTACATTTAGTATTTTACACTATTCCCTATACAGGTCTATACCTATAGTCTTATAAAATACCTATTTTAATAAGTTATAAGCCTAAACTTATACTACTTAGGTAAATTTCTTTATCTTATAGCCTTTATAATAATATCTATCCTATAAGCTCTATTTATTTTAAGCTACTGAAGACTTAAAAAATAGCGTTTTAGTATTTTTAATAGTGCTTTTACTTCTTTTTTAAGCGCTAAAGACCTAAGAAATAGCATTTTAGCACTTTTAATAGTGCTTTTACTTTCCTTTTAAGCATTAAAGACCTAAAAAATAGTATTCTAATACTTCTAATAGTACTTTTACTTCCTTTTTAAGCCTTTAACCTCCCTTACTATAAAGGATAAAAATATATATAACCTCCTTATAAGCCTTAAAGCTTTAAGGACCTTTAGCCTTCTATTGACTTTTAACCTTTTTAAGGGCCTTAACTTTACTTAGTACTTTTAATAACTATAGAATAACCTTATAGTTACTTTTAATAATAAGATTGGAGCTATTATAGTAGGTCTTATTAATTAAATTAGAACTTTAAGTGCTGAAATTAACCGAGTTAATATTTATATCGATAATTTCAATACTTACCTTCTATTAAAATGTACTACTTTAAGCCTTCTTAAGTCTTCTTTTAAACTTTCTATAGACCTACTTATACTACCCTTATCTTTAGTTACTTTAGTTTATATAGGTCTATCGGCCCCTATTACTATACCTATTATAATACCTTTTTTAAGTTAAACTATTTAAAAGACTACTATACTTTTAATAAAGGATTTTAGTAAATAGGTCTTTACTTTATTAAAGAATAAAAGCTTTTAAGTTTTAAGAACTGGTGCTTTTAATACTAAGCTTTTACTATTTAAATAAGGGTTTTAAGCTTCTTTAAGTTTATAAATAAGCCTAAGTTAGTTATTAATTTACTAAATAATAACCTAAAAGCCTTCCTTTTTTTTACTATTTAAAATACCTTATAAATAAACTTACTGCTTACTATTAAAGTTAAAGACTTTTTAGTAACCTTTTTTTAGCAATTATAAGCCTAGTATATCCCTACTTAAACTGTCCTTTAAAATAAGCTTTATAAAGCTTACTATACTATTAAATTTAATAGTTTATTAAAAGTAGTTAAATATAATATTAAGTTTAATATCCTTATTATAAGGCTTTAAGGTTTAAGTATTACAATTTAGCTTATCGACTAAGTTAATTACTACTTAAGTTTATTAAAGGGCAGTTTTCTACTATAGTATAAACACTTTAAAGCTTTAATTTATTAAAATAAGTATAATTTCGGCTTTTTCTATTACCCTATATTAGAATTTTTATAAAGGAAGCTTTTAATTAAAACCTATATTTCTAATACTATAGTTACTTAAGCCCTTTTTACACTTTATTCCTATATTACCTCTATTAAGGATTCTAAAGCTTTAAAGGCTTTAAATGTCTTTATAAAAAACCTATAGAGCTTAGACTTACTAAAAAGAAAAAAAAGAAAAGAGGAAAAAAAAAAAAGGATATTAAAGACTTTAGAAATTTAAAGAAATTTCTTTTATAGTAAGCTTTAACCTTAATATAAGGTTCTATAGTACTAAACCTTTAAAGCCAATTATACCTTATAAATACTACAGCTTTATTAAGTCTATAGTATCCTTACCTTTAAAGTCTGCCTTTTATACTTATTAACTTAACTAACTATATTAACCTAGCTTTAAAAAAGCCTAACTTTTTAATATTAAGTCTATAGTCTATATTTATAATAATAAAAACCTTTTTATAACCTTATTAAAGTAAAGACAAGCCTTTAATTATAAAGGTAGCCTTATAAAAATTATTAATAAAGTATTATAAAAGTTCAATTTTTATTAAAACTATAATAATAAGGCTATTTTAACTATTAACCTTACTAAAACCTTCTTTTTTTTACTTTTCTATTAATATCGTTAATAGGACTGCTATATATATAAAGAAGCTTATCCTGTCCGGAGGACAATATTCCTGCCAAACTTCCAAAAAATCGCATACAAAATTGATAAGAGTCTTATCGCTCAAGAGAGATTGGTCGGGGGCTACCGGAGAGTGGGTCCAATTCGGCACCACCTCCAAAACTTATGCAACCGGTACCATTCTGTGCGTAACTGTATGGCAAATCTAGATCTGAAATCCGATTTCTGAAGGTCCACGAAATGGCTGACATGCAGGCGTTTGAATACGGTTTGAGATCGTGTTTGGGTGCGCCCGGGCGATTGCGCGCATTGCACGTGATTACGCGCCTTGCCCCACACTGCCTTCCACAAGAATGCCCCACTTTGCCTTTGACCCCCCGCGTCAAATTTAATTCCTCCCACTTCAAATTTCTCCTACCGCGAATTTCCATTTCCTCCATTCTTCATCCAACAATCGATCGCACCGCAGACCTCAATCGCACCCCAACGCCTTCATTCACTATCCGTCATTTCTAACCGACGCTCCTTTCCTCTGTGGTATTGTTTGCCCGTTATGGCCGGCCTATTCAGTATCCATGGCGGACGAGGCGGGTGCGGCGGAGGTGGTTTCTTCCAAAGTTTGCTATCTTTGCCGCGTAGAGAAGCCCAGCGACCAATTCTGGTCGGTACGAGGCCCTCGAAGGATCGTCGTCAATTGCTCGGATTGCCGTAATCGCACGAGGCAACAGGCGAGTCTATCAGTTCTATCTTCCTCCGTTGCTTTACTAACCTTATTCCTAGGTAACCGCGTCGGCTGCACGCATTTCCAGAGCAGCTGCGATAGCCGGCGGACAAGATCCAGCGGTTGCGCCTCGCCAGAATCTCACCCATACGGTCCTTGCCCAGCGATACCGCGAAGGCGGCCGTGTCAGTACGGATACTCCCGAAATGGCTGCTGCTCGCAGCGAGATCTCGTACATCCAGCGACGGCATCGCCTCGAGCGTCGCCATGGTGAAGAACCTTCCCAGACCCCGACGATGAGTGGCTTGCTTCGCCAGCAACAAGAGATCCAGGACCCCGCCACCGACCTCCCACCCTCTGCTCAGCCGAGAGAGCCTGAGGAAGAGATGGAAGCTGACGATGAAGTGCCTCGCGTGGGATCTCTAGTTCCACAGCGACGGCCACCACCCTCACCGTCCACACCTGCTCGTGGCCGTCGCCGAGGACGACCGCGCCTTGACCGAATTCCTCGCGGCCGACCACGCAGACGCTCCTCCCCCCAACCAGCTCCCCGCGAATTCGACGAGCCTCCCCCTCAGTTTACAGGGGCCGATTAGGAGTCGCCTCTAACCGCGGAAGACCTCGCCATCAAGGCAGAATTCGACAGGGCACTTGCTGCCGAGCAGATGCAATACTGCCCACGGTGCAAAGAGCGGTGGTTCGACATGGAGCTCAAAGGGGATAGGATCTGCAAGCGTTGCCACGATAAGGATGATAAGAAGCGTCAGGACGAGCCTTTTTTCTTTTCGGCTGCGAACAAGCTGGATTTTGGCCCTGTACCTAATGATCTGCCCAGGCTTGAGCCGTTGGAGGAGATGTTTATTGCGCGGGTGCACGTCAGCGTCAATGTATTTACAGTACGTAACGAGGATGGAAGCAAAGGGTTTGGTAACTGACAAAACATAGGTTCGTGGGCAGCAGTATAAGTATCGTGGGCATGTTGTACACTTCTTGCGTGACGTTGGCAAGGTATATAGTGAGCTCCCTTTGCTACCCAAAGACCTCGATGTCGTTATCCTTCGGCCTCGTGGTTCCGAGAACGTGGCCCGGATGGATCGGCAGTTCCGCCGACGATTCCGCGTCCGCCGCGCCGCAGTAGAGGCCTGGCTTAAGTTTCTTTCCCTCAACCACCCAGGCTACCGAGACTTTACTTTGAATCACGACAATCTTTCCCAGCTCCCCGAAGATGGCAACGTCTTCGACCAGCTAAGCATCCATGAAGTTGACGAGACCTCGGGTTTGCCTGCCGATTTTGGCCCTGATGTTGACCCGGTCGAGGAGCCAGAGCTGGAAGATTCTGAGGTTATCGACGAAGCCGCAGTGCCCAACCTGCTCATCCAGGAGACTGAGCTTAATCAACTCCAGGGCCGTGTCGACAACACCGTCGCTGAGGATACCGAACGGGTCCCCCTACGACACGCCGACCCGCACTCGGCACACCAGCTACCCATGCCATCTATCCGTCGTACGCCTTTGGATGAATTTAACCAGAAGTACGCACTGCTTTCTTTGGCCTGCCCCACCTTATTTCCCCAGGGCGTTGCGGATTTTGTTGAGCCCAGGCAACGCAATATATCCTACCAGGATTATATTGAGCATGCCATAAAGTGGGAGGATGGCCGGTTCGCTAGGCACCACAGCTTTCGCTTTATTGCCTTGAACACGCTAATGCGTCAGCAAGCACGCAGCAACAGCAAGTTCTATGTCAGTAAGCACCATCGCACGCCGCTTACCAAGGAGGACCTCCAGCGAGCTCTGGCCGACCCCGAACAGCCAGAAGCTCAAGCGATCTTAAATCGTATCTCGCGTTTTGCGGGTGTGATTAAGGGCACCCGTCCTTTTTGGTATCGCCGGCGGCGTGAGTGTGAGGCGTTTGCCCACTGCCTTGGCGTCCCAGCTGCCTTCATCACCCAGAGCCCAGCCGACCTTCATTGGCAGAGCCTATACCGGCACATGCCCGAGTACGAAGAATGGAAGGTTCTGGACGAGCGTGCGCGTATGGCTAAGTCACGTCAGTTGCTGCGTGAGAACCCGCATATCGCAGCCTGGCACTTCCACTCTCGCAACAAGCTGTTCCGGAAGATTGTGCTCGAGAAGAAGTTCAACCTGGAAGATTATTGGTACCGTTACGAGTGGCAAGGCCGCGGCAGCAGCCACGCCCATGGGCTGTATTGGTTCAATGGGAGCCCGGATCCCGACATGTCGACGAAAGATACACGAGACAACTTTGCGACGGTCTGGGGTTACCATATCACAGCCCTGAACCCACAGCGGGACCAGGGCGCGGACGAGGGCAATCCCCTGTCCGTAGACCCTCTCGAGACCGAGATTACCTGGGAGTGGCTCAACCGTATTGTAAACCGATGCCAGCGGCACCATTGTTCCACTACATACTGCCTCCGCCTAACCAAGAGAGATGCGGAGCGGGCCAGACAGTCGGCAGCCCGAGCAGAAGCCGGTGAGGCCGGTGAGCCAGAGCAACCCCGCCGCAGCCAACATGCCGGTTCCTCTTTCCCCGCCCCGAGCGGCCAGCTGCGGGTGTTGTTAGGAGAGCAGGTACGAAATGGTGGCATTTCGAGGCCGAGAGAAACGACACCCACATGAACCAGTACAACCCGATGATCTCGCTCTGCTGGCTCGCCAACACTGACTGCTCGCCCTGCACCGGCGTACAGGCTGTGATCAACTACGCTGCAAAGTACTGCAGCAAGTCGGAGGCCCAGACCAACACGTACGCGCAGATCGCCCGCGGCATAATGCCTTACGTTTCCGACCGCAACCCCATGCTTTCGTTCGTATCCAAGCTGATGAACAAGCTGGTGGGTGAGAGGACTACTCCGCGCAGGAGATCTGCCACATCCTGCTGGGCCTTCCTCTCCAGGACGACAGCCGGGTGGTGCAGAGCGTGGACTGCCGGCCCCGCGAGCGACACGCCCGGCCCATCGACATCACTGCTGACGGCGAAGTCGAGGAATCCTCGAATGTCTACGACAAATACCTCAACCGGCCGGCACACATGGAGGAGGTGACGTACTTTGACTTCCTTGAGAACTGGAACTTCAAGGCCCGCGATCCTTCGAGATGGGCTGTGTGGCAACCTCCTGCGCGGCCCAGGGTTTTGTACTACTACCCCAGATACAAGCCTGTTCGCTCGCACCAGCAGTGGCCTAATTTCTGCCGTATTAAGCTCCTGCTTAACCATCCTCACCGCCAACCACGGATCTTTTACGAGCCGACAACCTGCTGTTTGAAACCTACGAGGTCGCCTACAGGCACTGCGCCATTCATCACGACCACCCCGACGACCATTATGGCGTCGAGGACGAGGAGGAACCCGAGCCTGACGAGGAGCTGTTTGAGCCTGGCGGTGATGTGGTTGATATCACCCTTGAGGATTGGCACGAGATGGCACGTATGGTACCTGACCTCGAGCTTCCCCAGGAGGAGGCAGATTTACTCGGCCGCCGCGACATCGACGTAAACTACGACTGGACCCGCCACATCGGCCTTTATTCCCACGAGCTGTTTAACGACGGAACCTATTGGACCGAGCTCCGGGGGATTCTCCCGGCAATTACAACGTCGAGCAGCTCCCGCGCGAGGCCTGTGACACTCTTAACACCGAGCAGCGGCTGGTGTACGACGCCATTCTAGGACACTACAGGGCAACCAACCGAGGTCAGAACCCAGCCCCGCTCCGGATCCAGGTGGACGGGGCGGAGGGACCGGCAAGTCGTACATGGTGAAGGTGATCTCCTCTCGCCTGCAAGCCAAAGCAGCCAGGCGCGGCCAGCCCTCGCCAATCATCCGGGCGGCGCCTACCGGTGTAGCCAGCAACCAGATCACGGGCCAGACCCTCCATTCCCTCTTCCGGCTCCCGGTGGACGGCAACTACCGCCCGCTCTCGGAAACCCCAACGGTCCTCAGCTCCCTGCAGCGACAGTTTAGGCCGATCCACTACCTCATCATCGACGAGAAGAGCATGCTGGGCGGAAAAATCTGGCCTGGATCGATCGGCGGCTCCGTGAGATCTTCCCCGAGCGCCGCGAGCAGTATCTCGGTGGGCTCAGCGTCATCCTCATAGGCGATTTCTTCCAGCTCCCCCTGTCATGAGCAAGCCGCTATACTCTGCGGCGGGTGACTTGCGGATATGGAGATTGTCGGCCGTAACGTATACCTTTCGTTCGACAAGTCGGTGTTCTTATCCACGGTCCAGCGCCAGCAGGGTGAGGACCAGGCTCTGTTCCGGCAGGCCCTGCAGAACTGAGGCAGGCGAAGGTGTCCATTCCGTCGTGGGAGCTTCTCACCTCGAGATGTGCGATCAAGCTACCCCGGCCGAGGTGGAGGCTTTTGATAACGCCCTCCGCATCTTTCCCGTCAAGGCGCAGGTTGAAGAGTATAACCATCGGCACTTCTGGGCCTGCGAAGGGCGGTTGTCCAGGTGAACGCGACGCACGAGGGCGCCGGCGCAGACAGGGTCAAGTCCTCCGACGCCGGCAACCTGGTCAAACGATGCCTCTTTGTATTGGTTGCCGGGTTATGCTGACGAGGAATCTCTGGGCCAACGTGGCCTCGTGAACGGTGCGCAGGGCACCGTATACGACATCTCGTGGCGGAGGGAGCCAACGTAGAAAACGACCCACCGCAGGTTATCATGGTAGCGTTTGACAACTACACCGGGCCGCCGTTCCTGTTGCCTAGCGGGGAAGAGCTTCGTGATGGGGCTAGGCCGGTGGTTCCAATCCTCAGGGTCCAACACGTGTTTGTTCTTGGGGCTGGCACCGGCCTCCGCAAGCAGTTCCCACTGCTTGTGTGCTACGCCATCACGGTGCACAAGTCACAGGCATCACTTCGACAAGGTGGTTTGTGACATCTCCGAGCCAGAGTTCGCGTCCGGCCTGTCCTACGTAGCTGTTTCCAGGGTCAAAACACTGGATGGCCTGATGTTTGAGTCGCCGTTTGATCGGAGTAGGATATATTGCGAAGATCCGATACGGAGCATGCAACTGAAGATAGCTGATTACGAGACAAGGAGGCTGCAGCGGTTGGGTCCACAGGAAGAGGAGGTTGGGTCGAGTAACATAGGCGGGTATATGAGCTCCGATAGCTCTGACATGGAAGAGGAGGATGACTCGAGCGATACAAGCGATGGCTTTACTGTGTAGAGAGAAGATTTAGTTGTGTAGGTTTAGCTGTAGTTGTAATAAACAGTCTTCAGCAGAACACGGGATTGTTGGCCTCCGGACAGGTTATTGTCGCTTCGTTTACTCCCCACTTGACCCCAATTGAGTTTGCTCTCCACATACGCACATGAAATTCGTGCCCGTGTCAAAATTGCCAGGAGCGAGAGTGAGGAAGGAAGCGTCCCGTAGCGCAGCG
>JAUKTV010000031.1:0-131050 GCA_030549205.1 Apiosordaria backusii
ATCTTTTGACATATCGGATTTTGATGTAAATTAGCAATACGGCCATAGCGTTAGCGATATTCACCAGCCACAGGTCAGGGGTTTGGTTGCCATACAATTACTACAAAAACAAAACTCCTTTGTTGTGCCTGTAAGGTAGGATTTCCAGTGCCCGGGTCGGACTTTATTTCATCAACGTCATTAGCTATAGAGTAACTCTCTGATGGTGATGGCTTTCTTTACTGGGTCTCGGTTTCTCAGGAGGTATGGCGCGCCGGGCGCAATTGCAATAGCAATGAGAAGTATTGTAACCTTTAACACACTGCGCCTGCAGCGCTTGCGCCTTCTCACCACCTTAGATGTCTCCATTCGGCCGGCAAGAAGGTGGTAGCGATGGGAGAATACGGCAACGATAGGAGGTTTATTACAACGACGAATTCTTCGATCAACACCACACTGGCGCTGGCGCGCGCCCATCATGGCCTTCACTTGGCCCCGCACCGTAGCTGTGGTGCCCTTAATGAGCCACAGGCTGTGATGACAACGCAGAATTACAAGGCAAAATCTGGATTTCCAGACCCTTTTTGCTCTGGAAAATCTCCAACGCAAATCGAGCCTGAAGAGCGTGTCCTGTTGGTCAAATCTAAAAATATGGGCCTAGCGTTACGGGATCAAAATGCAGGGCAAAGTTACGTGCGGAAATGATTACGGACCAAAAAATCACATCTTGGAATTTGCCTCGTAAGACGTTACGAGACACTAGTTACGGAGCAAAAGATCGCGCTCTAACACGCCTCTGCCAATCATACGCATAGATCTTGGTCGTTGGGTCGCCGGGAGTCCTTTTGAGCAAGATCTAGCCTGGCAGGCTGATTTACTGCATCTATCACGGCGCTAACCGAATCAAGGACGTTGTGCAGCTAGGCACTTACGACTTGGTTATCACTCCGTCACAAGCGAGCTCGATGCGCGCCTCAAGAGAAAGCCCGGTATCTACCCTCTGGAGGAGATTGGGTGGTTCCGCATAGTTCTCGATGAAGCCCACACCATTCGAGAGCTAAACACGCTGTCATTCAAGTCGATCTGCCGGCTACAGGCTAACCGCCGTTGGGCAGTGACGGGAACACCGGTTTAGAACAAACTTGAGGATCTTGCATCCCGTTTTGCGTTCCTGCGTCTGAAGCCATTTAACGAGAGGAGCAAGTTCATCCAGTACATAATTGCTCCCTTCAAGGCTGCCGACCCCGACATCGTGCCCAAGCTTCGCGTTTTGAATGACACTATCACGATTCGTCGCCTAAAGGACGAGATCGAACTTCCGGAGCGGACAGACGAGATTGTTCGTCTCGACTTTACGCCCGAGGAGCGCAGGGTCTATGACATTTTCAAGAAGATGGCCGAGGAACGAGTTCAGGTTTTGACGGGTCAGGGTGTCGGCCAGACCCGCATTATGGGTGGCAAGACCATGATATACGTCCTGCGGTCCATTCTTCAGCTTCGTCTGGTTTGTGCGCACGAGAAAGATCTGCTGAATGATGACGGCTTTCAAGAGATTCAAGGCATGTCGGCTGATGCGCCCATCGATCTTGACAGTGGCGACGACGACGAAAAGCCGGCACTCGGCAAGGCTTATGAAATGTTGTACCTAATGCAGGAGGGTCGCAGTGACTACTGTATCAAGTGCAGCAACAAACTCGGTTCCATTGAGGTGGACGACCCAGAGTCGGATCAGAAGGACGACATCTTAGGTTACATGGCTCAGTGCTTCCATGTCTACTGCCCAACTTGCATTAAGTTGGTGAATCGGCACGGGAATGGCGAGCTGCAACAAAACTGCCCTGCCTGCGCTTACGCCCAGAAGGCTCAGTGCATTGAACTTCGCTGCAGCAAAGCCGATATCGAGCACAAGACCCACCAGGCAAAGACACAGGCGGGCAAGATCGTTCCAGATGGCCGGTATGCCAGACCTCATACCAAGACCCGGGCTTCGGTGGAAGAGCTTCTAACCAACAAGGCCCGGAGCGAAGCGAATCAGGATGAGCCGCCGTACAAATCAGTTGTCTTCTTCGGCTGGACCTCCTACCTTGATCTTATCGAGATCGCCCTAGACAATGCCGGTATCACGCACACTTGCCTTGACAGAAAGATGTCCCGCAATGCCCTCCATTTGCTGCTCAGTATCAGCACAGTAGCCGCAACTGCATTGTGTCTGTCGGCTTTGGCATTGCAGGCAGTGGCGCAGCATTTATTGGGGGCCTCACAGACCGATTGGTGTTTTCTCTTTGCAGCTAGCAAGTCTTCGGCTCAGATTAATGAGGGCGGCTGTTCATCTCTATGTAGGAGGCCCTTATTCCTACAGGATATCGTCGATTCGAGGTGCTAGGGGATAGCTTCCCCTTTCTTCAATTGTTAATATAATGGCGTTGATTGTTAAGAGGTGTTAGAGTGTAGAGCTATATCTAAGGGTGTCACGACCCTGACACCATGCGGGGCGCAGGACATCTCTCCGACCAATCAGTAAATAGCCAATAGGAAGAGAGTCACCATTATCACGGGTAAAGACAGTGATAATCGGCATTATCACCAGTGAAGGAAGTGAACACTTGGTCTATATATACGGAGGAACTAGACGGCTGTAGATAGTTCCGCAGTTTGCAATACAAGTACAAGTTCTAGTACGAAGCTTACGAGTACATTGAGACAAGTCTATTGTCGTGCACCCCTTGGCTGCACCGATCCATCATCTAGAACTTCGCCTTCAGCAGTGTATCCCTTTCAGAGGTTCTGGACAGGGGATCGTCACAAAGGGGCGCTGTACTTCCCAGTCACCTCCTTTAGGCATGCTTTAAACCCGCATCTACTCTGCCACGGCCGCCATACTATAGCGGTCTCTAGGCAAACAACGATACCCGTTGGCGCTTGGGGAAAAGAGGCGTTTCGTTCCTTTTACAACGGACGCTATTAAGGCCATATCTTGGAGACTCCCCAGACTTGACTGGTCTCAACGATTGGCCACACCTTAATGCTCGATTGTCTCACCCGTGCTCGATCTCTCAGCGAGGGAAACTCGCTATTCCTGCCTGTGTCTTATCGCCATTCCAGCCCGGCAAAGACCTGGGATCTGGTACGGGCAGACGAGCCTATGCAAACCCTCGCCCAAGATCTCGCCTAATCTACCAATTGCTTTTCCACGATGCTTGAATTTGTAGGCCAAGATGATCTTGCAGCTGCACAGAGTTGCCAGGCGTCCAAACCGGCCAGCTCCAAAGTCGTATAAACGTTGCTTACTTACCGCTTCCCTCCAGCTTCTCCCCTTTAGTCGCCGTAGCTTATATTGCGATGTTTAGAGCTTATCTCTTGCAGCAAGGCCACCTGTCGGCCCTCTTATCCCGCTGAGTCGGCGCTGGTGGACCTCCATCCCTCGTGGGTAGTGGAACGTTCCTCGCACAGTCGAGTCGTGAAAGGTACGTGCTCAAGTCCGTGGTGCGCACAAACCAAGTAGACCAGCAGAATTCGACACGCTGGGCACCGAAATCGAATTCGTTAAGTGGAAGCGCAAGCAAATGGCTGGCTGGTCTCCGAGCGAGCGATCGACTGGTGCAATGGATTGACTCGGCTGATGATGACCTAAGTCCGCAAGGGTGCAGCAGTGGTGATGGTTTCGTCGGGGCGGAAGATCTGGAGGCTGCTAAAATTTGCTTGCCGATGGTGCTCCGAGAAGCTCTCAGGGAGCTGGTGAGAGATGTTGAGGGCTGCCAGGATCTCGGTCTATAGATGCGAAGGAAATAGCTACTAGACAATCTTGCAGTATACAATTCACAATCACAAGTTCTGGGAACAAGCACTTGCGAGAGACAATTCCCTGCCAAGCGGATAAGAACTTATATGAACTTCAGTTGTCGACTTTGAACCTCTTTTCAATGGTGAATCGTCGCAGTGACAGTTATTTTCCGATGATGCTGAAAATAACATGAACAGCAAAGAGGCTGGGGTGCCAGTTGTTATTGCGACACCCCATAAGCGAGTCCGAAAACGGCAAAAAGTTTCTCTCGACGGAACAATACAATCACGCCAAAAGGAAATATCCACCAATCCAACTTCAACCCAAAAGCCACCCTTTCATCAAAGAAAAAACAAGAAACTATGTCCCGGCTACCTAGCTAGGCACACGAATACTAGGTACCCAAAAAAAAAAAAATTCACTCCGGAACATCCTCGATATCATCCTCCACACTCCTCAACCACAACTTCTTAAACATTCCCCCTTCCCCTTCCTCCTCCACCAGTTTCCAAGGGCTATCGAACTCCACCACCTTCCCCTTATCCAGCACAACCACCTTGTCAAAATCCATAATGGTGTCTAGCCTATGCGCCACCGCCAAAATGGTGTAATCGCAAAACTTCCTCCTAATCAACCGCTGCACCATCTCCTCCGTCTTGCCATCCAACGTGCTGGTCGCCTCGTCTAGCACAAGGATATTCCCCGGTCTGACGATAGCGCGGGCAAGACAGAATAGCTGCTTTTGCCCCTGCGACAGATTAAGAGCGTCAATGTCGGCGTCCAGCCCGCCTGATTTGTGAACAATATCCCAGACCTTGACTTCTTGAAGCGCGGTCTGAATCTGAGCATCTGTCGCCTGCCCGAGTGGGTCGGCGTTGAGCCTCACCGAGCCCTTCAAAAGGAAGGGATGCTGTGGCACACCGACCAAGCGGCGACGGACATCCTCCCTGGGAATTGTGGAGGTGTCAACGCCGTCGATAGAGATGGAGCCGGAGTGAGTGGACGTCATGCGGAAGAGAGAAGAAACAAGACAAGTCTTGCCGCTTCCTGTTCGGCCGCAGACGGCAACCTTCTCTCCTGCAGCGATGGAAAGGGTGATGTCCTTCAAGACAGGGTCGGAGTCACCCTCGTTGTAAGCAGCAGTAAAGTTCTTGATCTCGATGGCGCCCTTCTGCGGCCAGTTCGAAGGTGGGGTTTGATCCTCGCCAGGAAGGTCCTCGGACGGGACCGCGGTGCTGGTAAAGCTCTTGATGCGAGCTACAGATCCGATTTGTGTTTCAAGTGTTGTCCAAAAGGTGACAAGCAGCTTGACACTTTGGCTGAACTGGATGACATTCAGGAGTGCCAGGCCAACACCACCTGCCGCAACGGTGCCGCGGAGGTGGACAACGAGGATAATAAGAAGAACGGCGATGGCTGCCACAAGGAGATCCAAGACGAGAGTGAGCCATCGTTGGACGGCATACATGAGATAGAAGGGCTTCATGGAGCGGTTCAGGAGGGTGTGATTCTTCTTTTCCAAGGCGTCTTGCCATCCGAAAGCACGAATGGTGGCGATGCCGCGGAGTGACTCCTCAAATAGGGAGTACAATGGCGCCTTTGTTTCAATGTCGATCAATCTGATCTGACGGGATGTCCGAAGATAAAACTTCTGAACAAGATAGAGTGTGATAAGAACAATGGGGAAGGAGATGGCCGCATAGATGGAGCCAACTCCGATGAGTGCCATTTGGGCGATACACAAAATGAAGGTGGTGAATGTATTGAGAGCAGCGATGGGGAGCTCCATGTCGATCAACTGCAGGTCCTGGCTGAAACGATTCATGGTGACACCTGTGTCTGTCTTGACAAAGAAGGACATGGGTGCACTCAGAACTGTTTTGAGGAGCGCCAGGTGGAACTTCTCACCAGACAGAGGAACCATCTTGATGATCATTTGCCTGCCACCAGTCAGTACATATTGTGCTTCTCATGAAAAGAACCATTACTTACCAACAGCCAACGATAAGGCCAAGGATGGCAATACCACCAAACATGGCATAAAGACCAATCCAGTAGCCCAGGTTGTCGTTGGGGCGGATCTCATTCTCCGCGGCCCACCATTGAACCCAGACAGCTGTGACAAGGTTAGTGTATGAGACCCCAAAATGGTTGTACTGTGGGGATACTTACTGGGAAATGAAATACAAAACACAAACGCAACAATACCGAAGATAAAGATCAAGGTAGGCCACACCCCAACAGACTTGATGTAGTACATGTAAATCTGCACATCACCAGTCTGTCTCCCAGAGTCCAATGTGTTGATCGCGTCAATTTCTTCATCAGTCTGTAACTCTGGGGAAGAAGAGGTGCCCCTTTCAGGACTTCGAGACCGAGAGGCCCTCTCTCTAGATGATTTTGAGACCGAAGTCCCAGAATCGGTCTCGTGCAGTTCCTTCGGACGGTCAACATCAGTGATCTCATCATCACTGAAATTATCATCCTCGGCCCTAAAGTTCCAGTCCGCTCGTGAGGGCAGCGAGAAGGTAGAGACATAGCCGGTACCAGCGCTGTGGAGCTCGTCAAATGTCCCCTGGGCACTGACGGTACCGCTGGGGTCAAGACAGACGACGTAGCCGGCGTAGGGAAGTCGCTTGACCGAAGAGGAAACAAGGAGAACAGTAGATTTTCTCTCGGTGAATATTCCCTTTTCGCCAAACAGGCTGTGGAACACATGGTTCTCGGTTGATGTGTCGAGACCGCTGAGGACATCATCCAAGATGACAATCTCTCTGCGGGCATAGACCGCGCGAGCCAAAGCGATGCGCTGGCTCTGGCCTCCTGAGAGAGCGATACCTCCGGATCCGATCCGGGAGGAGTCACCATTGGGGAGCTCCTTGAGATCGCGACCAAGAGCGCAGGCCCGCAGGACCTTTGCGTACCACTTAGGATCATATTCAGCGGTGCCCAGAATGGCTTCCTTGATGGTACCATTCATATGCCACGGGTCTTGAGAGCAATAGGCAACACTGGTAGACCCTAGGTGAACTGATCCTGAGAGCGAAGGAACTTCGCCCAGGATGGATTGGAGCAGAACCGATTTTCCGCAGCCAACAGGGCCAACCACCATGGTCAACTGACGCCACGGTACGGACAAGCTGATGTCGCTGAGGATTGGGGATTTCTCGATATCCCATCCAAAGTCGGCCTGATCAATGACGATGGCATGAGGGGAGGGCTTCTCCACATCAACGATGGGCAAGGCCATGTCGAGCGAGTGCTCTGAAGAGCTCATGTGAGGATCGCGTTTCCGAGGGTCCTGTCTCTCGTCAGACTGGAGGAAGTTCTGGATGCGACTGAAACTGCCAACAGAGCCTAAGAACGTAGCCAAGGACATCACAAGAGACGCCAGAGGCTCCGAAAGCAGGGCAAAAAGTGACAGTGCCGTGAAGACGCGCGCTGTGTCCAGTGTCCTGTCACCGGTATCCCGTGCACGCACGGAAAAGATGGCAAAGGTCAAGACAGGAGCGAAAACCTGGGTCACATAGGCTATCATGAGTTAGGGATTGATCAAACTGTCTGCAGAAGCAAGATTGACTCACCAAACACCATGTTCCAGATAATCAGTTTCCGGAACCGCTTGGAGATGCGAAGCTCATCCACCCTCAGCTTCTGCATGCTCGCCATCAAGGTGTCCTTGAGGCCGCACATCTTGACGCCCTTCATGGAGGACAGCATGGCAGAGGTAGCAGAGATGCGTTTTTCAATGGCTTCCAACCACATGGCCTGCCGCGAGACGATGAAGTTCATGGCTACCATGGACCCAAGAAGTGACACTGTACATTGTAAGCATGATGTCCTTGGAGAATGGGGGGTTGTTAATTTGACTTACAAATCGATAACGCGACGGGCACGACACAAGCAATGCCCAATTGCCGTTCCAACAGAAAAATGGCGACGCCAACTTCGATGGCATTGGACCAAATCTCATGCATGGTCTGCCACCCGTGAACGATACGCTCCATATCCGCGCTCATAAGCGTCATGGACGCAGCAGGATCAATGTCCTTCAGGCTCAACGTGCTGGTTTTGTGGTAGATCATGGAGATGAGACCCGCACGAACCATCGCAATGGTGCGATAAGTCTTGTGTTGGTATTGGCCCATCGTCACCTAAGGTATCAATCAAAATGTCAGCAATCAGTAATCTCATGATGAAGGCACATAATGTGGAAGAAACATACCGCAATACCGACATAGACGAAGAAATACGCCCCAATGAGGCCATAGCCGACTTGGGTGCTCTCATCGGTGATAGGCTCCTGCGAGAGCCTGATAGTGCGATTGATGAGGAATGGCTGACAGAACATGAGCGCCGTGAGAGCGGCGCGTGGCGGGATTGTGCAAAGGATGGTCCCTTTCAAAACACCAAATGCAGTCAATAACAGAGCATAGGGTGACTTGGCCTTCTTGGCTCCGCCTGTTCCTGACGGTCAGCAGCTGCAATAAAACACATCAGGCATCATCAGGGCGCAAGATAGACTTACCAGTGGACTTCTCTGCCCAAGCATTCCCCAAACGCCGATAATTGTAACTGGCTTGGAGATGCTTATCCAGCTCCGGAAGGTCTCCTCGTTTGTCGACATCCAACACGCGTCCCTTTTGGAACCCCCTCCAAAACAGTGGATTGAGCCACCAGAACAAGGAGCGATTGTAGACGCCGCTTGTCGCTTCCGGTCCGTAGCCATAGCCTCTGTACTCAGGTCGAAGCAACCTGCGTTTGTTGAGTGCTTCGACCACGAGCAAGAAGCCCTTGACTACGACAGCGGTGATAGCGAGATAGGCAAGAGAATTCTCCTTGTTGATGTCAAATGAATCGTCATCTTCATCCAGTGATACAGCATAGGGTTCGCGTAGCCACAAGGTTCGGGCCCTTGCAATGTCAAACAGCAGTGTAGCCAAGAGGAAGGAGTTGATGATGGAGGATGGCCGCACGTTGCGAGTGTGCTCAACGTACGACTGCAGACAGAGGGCAAGGGAGGAAACGAAGGTGAGAGCAGCAGCGGTCAAGGTGGTCCGGGTTCGGACAGGGGAGAGAAGCCTTGACCAGAGGATCAGCGCTGCTAGTTGAAGGACAGCGAGGGCGATCCAGGTAGACTAGTAAATTGTTGATGTTAGGAACCAATGTACCTTGGTGCTGACAAATAGTAGAGCCAAACCAAGGAAAGTACTTACAATTTTGACGGTTGCCAAGTGGCTACCACGGGCTAGTTTCTTGGCTTTCCTCCACATAAACCACACTCTTGGAAGTGAGACCAGCAGCATGAGTCCCGCAGGCAGGATCGTGAGGATCGTCTCCTCGAAAAGTAGAGTGAAGTCAAACCCACCTCGACACTCGCCGGCGTGAGGGCCAAACGAGTCGTCGAGATGAGCGCATGCTGCCGAAACCGGGGAGGAAGCTGGTGGGTCCATGACTGCGCCGCGTGTTCAAAAGGACGAACAAACAGATTGTCGACCGGACGGGTGATCAGTGTCTCATACAACTGGACATGAAGGAACCAGACAGAGAAGAAGTTCGAGTCCCAGAAGAATCAAAAAAAAATCGGGGGGACAAGAGGGAACCCAGAGTCCTGGGTTCGCAGATGAGCGGCTACATATTAATTGTTGCACATTCCGCCATCGATCTAACCTTGGTCTTGCAGAGTCTCGTTTACATCTTGTTGAAAATCTTTTCCTCGTTCCCGGGACCAGGCCCTCGAGAATCGTCGATCATGCCGAGAAAATAGCAGGTAGTAGCCATTTTCATCCTTGGTTTTTCAAACCCCTTGACATACGGATACCGAGAAGAGTTTTTATGCCCCTTAGTGCCGACAACGCATCACCGTCTACCCCCTGGTTACACCAGCCCATCCCCACACACCCTGATAGAGACAAGCCACATGGTAGCCGAATCGGCGAAATAGAAATCTGTTTTGGGTAGTTTCGGGAACTCAGACGTCACCCCACCAGCCGGGTTAGTTGCTGAATCCAGCTGGGTCCCGTCCCGTTCAGAAAGGCATCTGTCCACTCCAGGTCTGTCCACCTCAGGTCAGTCCCAGTGCAGTCGTCAGTGTCATGCTACGCCATCGTCATGGTGCAACATGGGCCGGCACAGAAGGCTCCCTTACTTGGTAGATGCTGGTTGGCGGTTGGGGCCTGCAGGCACTGTGTGTTGTTGATGCCGGCTCCCGCGCGCCCTTATGCCGTGCGATGACCGGAGGGCAAATTGCCTGCATAAATCCTGCTTTTCCCAAGACTCAGAACCAAACCTCAGCTCCCCCCCTCCTGAGCCTTTGAGGCGAGCCCAAGCATCTTGGCACGGACGGAAAAACAGAACAACGAAACCAGCCACTGCAACCTCGTTGCAGCCATCCATCTGCGGCACTATTGCGCGAACGGCCGGCAATCTTGCTCAGCGTGACACTGCTTTGGTCTCGTAGGTCAGCGACGTTGGCCGGTGTGCCTTCAGCCGCTCACACTCTGCAGCCGGCACCTCGCTCCCTTACCTCCTTCCCCCAGTCTCTCGCCAGTCCCAGCTCAGCTTCCGCTTTGGGGCTGACTTTCTCAGAATTCCGGTCCTTGGTACGATGGGACGCTTGCTGCGGCTGGCAACTGGCTGGCTATATTCAACGTTGTGTTCGGGGCGATCCTCTACCTGTCATCTCTCATACCAAGCCGCTAGAGCCTCGATTGTTCGTGCTGGTTGGTCGGAATTTCCCGCTTCCCCCACAGATCTACACGTGTACTTTGTCAGCCGTCGTCCCGTCCCACCATTCCCCAACAAGCACCAGGCACTGCTGAATCTCTCCCTGGTTGGGCCGTGTCCCACCCCCTGGTCCAGTGCCAAGGTGCTGTCAATGGCCCGTTAACCCCGAGAGCCACTCTATACAGTGGAGTCATAGTGCATATATAGTGGAGCACTAACCACTCTCGTCCACTGGGCCACCTCTTTTCCGTCTGATCTCAACGATCACCATCTCCTCCTGCCAAAAACCGGAAGGCTGTTGTCGATCCCCTTTGCATGATCTGATGACTCCATGATCGGATCTTCTTATTTTGCCCCACCGGCCCCACCACCGCCAAAATCCATGACGGACAGAACCTGATCGACGTTCCTGGATAGGGGTTGTTGTTGTTGTTGATGGAGGCGAGCAGCTGTCAAGAGATTTTCCAAATGTCACCTCACCGCTGGGTGGGTATGGGTCTTGTCCAGGGCGTCGGCCAAGGTTTTTGGGAATCCCTGCCACCCGCGTTTGAAAACAGAAGATAATAGCGAGAAAAAAAAACAAGGCAGCGGGAAAATAGGTGAAGGGGGTGATCGGGGTGATGGCTCGAGCTGGAGAGGCCAGAGAACGAGATGTGAAAAAAAAAATGAGGAAATGAGGCAATCGATACCCAGGGTATAACTGATGTAGTTTTCTTCGACTCAGGTCCCACCTTGGCCTCATCCGAGACATGATCGATCAATGTTCCGTGAGACCTGCAGACTGCACTCAATGCAATCAACGGCGGTAAGACCAAAGTCTTCAATCAATACCCTGAAGCTTGAGTGATCAGCAACACAGTTCGTCCCACAATATCCAGTGATACTTTACACAGTACCTCATTCTTTGATTTTCTTTCCTGCCTCTACCACGCAGTTATTCGATCACCATGAACCCCACCAACCTCACCACCAGCGACATGAACTGGGCCGCGTACCTGACAGGTGTGGCACCATGCCGCTTTCCGCTGTTTAGCCGCTCAGCAAAGAGTGAGACTGCGCCCAACCGCCAACCAATTGCATCGACAACCCGGGTGCCTGTTGAACAAGAGGATCGCGAGAAGCTGCTCGAGCTGTCCAGAGCCGCAGACCGGGACGGGCTCGGTGTTGTGCTCCGAACCGCCTGGGCGTTGCTGCTGCGCTGCTACACAGGTCAGGACGACGTGACGTTTGGGTTTCAAGGTGACACACCTCATCCTGTTGTTGCACGTTTCTGCCTTGATGATGCCGCGTCCGTCTCCGCGACCGTGAATCGCGCCAAGGCCGACTTTGCCAAGCATCTGGGCCCGGTCCCGGCCGAGCTGATCCGCTCCGGCGATCACCCGCTTTTTGACACTTCCGTCATCTTGTGGGGCCTACCCAAGCCGTCGGCACCGCG
This sequence comes from Apiosordaria backusii, assembly GCA_030549205.1. Lineage (NCBI taxonomy): Eukaryota > Fungi > Ascomycota > Sordariomycetes > Sordariales > Lasiosphaeriaceae > Apiosordaria > Apiosordaria backusii. Next base: position 11,922 of record JAUKTV010000031.1, read on the forward strand.
TCGTGTTCTACCGCTGGTAAGTCAAACACTTCTTTCTTTGCCTTCTGCGTTGTACCACCATATTGCAACCCTTTTTTGGTCCCCAAATTTCAGTTAGAAGCACATGTCAAAATTGCCTTGAGACATCTCGGAGATACCCCAGATTGTCCAATGCCCCAAATCTAGACCCATGCTTTGCCTAAAGAATCTGGACACCAACCCTAACCCACGATCCCTGCCTTCCTGCCCTATAACACGCAATGTATAGCATGCCCTAGTAAATATGTTAACAGCCTCATCCATAGCAACAACAACAACAACACAAGCTTCGTCTCCTTGTTAAAGGCGGAGAAGCAAACCTCAATCTGTTCCTGGAATGGAGCAGTACCCTACTAGGCATGCCCATGGCACAGGGCAACCTCGTCGCCAGCACCTTTGCCAAGATCCTATCGGCTCTTCTAGCGAGCCCTTCGGATGCTGCACTAGGTACGCTGCCCGTCTTGAGCCGGGCCAACGAAGACCAAGTACAGGCGTGGAACAATGATGTGGCGATCGACCCAGTAGACCGTTGCGTGCATCATGTCATTGCAGACCGGGTGCTAGATCGGCCTGATGCAGAGGCCATCTGCGCCTGGGACGGCTCGCTCACGTATCGAGAACTCGACGCTGTGTCAGGCCGGCTGGCTGCACGACTTGTTGGACTTGGCGCAGGTCCCGAAGTCCTAATTCCCCTCTGCTTTGAGAAGTCGGTACGTTGCATACTTGTCCTGGTACCTCAGCCTTGTTTGAGGGTGTGTAGCTAATTTGGGGTGGACATCAGAAATGGACAGTGATTTCCATGGTTGCAGTCTTGAAGGCGGGTGCAGCCTTCGTTCCGTTGGATCCATCTCATCCCGTCGAGCGACTTCGGAGTCTCTGTGATTCGGTGGGAGCAAAGATGGTGCTTTGCTCTCGTGGGCTTGTACCAACTCTTACCGAGGTCGGCCTGGAGACTGTCCTGGCTGTGGACAATCAGACCATTGCCGAATGCCCCGAGCTGCCCACAAGTCAGAGTGGTAGCCTCGATTTGACCAATGTGTCTAGCACGAATGTGGCCTATGTTATCTTCACCTCTGGTTCCACTGGCAAGCCCAAGGTCAGCAAAAATCTTACTTGTAGCCTCACCATAGCTGGTGGCGGTGTAACTAACATTGCTGTCGCATAGGGTACCGTCATCGAACATCGCTCGTTCTGTTCGAGTGCTAGATCCCACGCACCGGCGCTTCGAATCGATGGCACCTGCCGAGTGCTGCAGTTCGCAGCACATACATTTGATGCTAGCCTGGTGGAGATCTTAACACCACTCATGGTGGGAGCATGTGTTTGCATCCCCCACGAGCAAGACCGGCTGAATGACTTGGCGGGCGCTATGAGCCGCTTGCGTGTCGATCATGCCGTGTTGACGCCGTCTTTTGTTGGGTTTCTCACACCTGCTACCGTTCCTCAGCTCCGCAGGCTGGTCCTGGCCGGTGAGGCTATGTCGCCCACGCACGTCGCGACATGGTCCCACATCGAGCTTGTCAATGGCTACGGCCCAGCCGAGAGCTCCGTTGCCGCCGTCGTTAACCCCCGCGTCGGCTCTACCACCGAAGCCACGGACATCGGAATGCCCTGTGGCGTCCGATGTTGGCTTGTTGATCCGACCGACCACACTCGCTTGATGCCTGTCGGGTGTGTGGGCGAGCTGCTCCTCGAAGGCCCAAGTTTGGCTCGAGGCTATCTCAACGAGCCGGCCAAAACAGAGGACAGCTTTGTCTGGATGCAAGGTCGCCGCTTCTACAAGACCGGTGATCTCGCCCGATACAACTCGCCCAAGGGTTCCCTGAGCTATGTCGGTCGCAAAGACACACAGATCAAGTTCCACGGCCAGCGCATCGAACTGGGAGAGATCGAACACCACCTGGCCGTCGATGAGAGTGTGAAGCATGCCCTCGTCCTCCTGCCCAAGCAAGGTCCCCTGGCCAAGCGCCTGATTGTGGTCCTCTCTCTTCCCGAGTCTCTTGCTTCCAACATCGATAGCTCGACTGCTAGCCCAGTGTTAAGGCTGACAGAGAATCATGCATTGACCGAGCCTATACTGCAGGGCATCCGTGAGCGACTGGGCGCTCGACTCCCTGCATACATGGTGCCCTCCACCTGGCTTTGTGTCGATGAGATTCCCATGCTGTCGTCTCGCAAAATGGACCGCAAGACCGTGTCAACCTGGGTTGAATCGTCCCTCACCAACGACCAATGCCAACAAATCATCATCAGGCAACAAGTTGCACCGAGCATTGAGTCTGCTGATAGTGCCAGCTCCGACAAGACCACCAGCGACACCACTCTGACTAACGTCGAGTCCAAGCTCCGTGATATCTGGAGTTTGGTGTTGAACCTCCCTGCTGATCAGATCAGTGTTGAGAACCGAAGCTTCCTCAGCCTTGGCGGCGATTCCATCACGGCAATGGCATGTGCAAGTCAGGCGAAGAAGGCTAATATGGGACTTTTGGTACAAGACATCCTTCGCGCCAAGTCTCTGAGACAACTGGCCAAATGTGTCAAGATTCTTGCACAGCCGGAAGAGCACGAGGCTCAAGACAAGGAAGAGGAACAATCTCTCAACAAGCGCTTCCCTCTCTCCCCCATTCAGCAATACCATTTCCAAGCTCGTCGGCAAGCTGAAGGTGACGAGCATTTTAATCAGAGCTTTTGCCTCCGCCTCGCGCGGCCAATTGACGAGGGCGCGGTGCGGAATGCCCTGAAGACTGTGGTCAACCGACATCACATGTTGAGGGCGCGCTTCGAACAAATCAAGGAGACTGGGGAGTGGCAGCAATACATCACTGCTGATGTTGATGGCTCCTACCGCCTCCGGATGCATCGCAGGACTTTGACCCCTGACGAAGCTGATGGGTGTATTGCCAGCGCCCAGGGCTGCCTCAATGTACGCCAAGGTCCTCTTATTGCAGCAGAGCTGTTCGTAGCTCAAGGCCGCGATGATGGCCACCAGGTCCTGTTCATGACTGCACATCATCTCGTGATTGACTTGGTGTCGTGGAGAGTGGTGCTCGAGGAGGTGGAGGAGATCTTGGACAATAAGGCCTCCGTCATACACCAGTCAATGCCGTTCAGGAAGTGGAGCTCGCTTCAAGCGGACGAGTGTCAAGTCAAGGATCTCGATAAGCTTCTCCCGGGATCCCGCCAAGTCCCTCCAGCTCGCTTCGAGTACTGGGGCATGGAAGAGCGTCCCAATCTCTATGGCGATGTGGCGTGTGAAGGCTTTGAGATCGATCGGAATACCACAGACCTCCTGCTGTCCGACAGTTGTCAAGCTCCCCTGCGAACAGAAACTGTGGAGCTCCTCCTGGCAGCCCTCCTCTGGTCGTTCCGCACGGTCTTCACTGACCGCCCCGTGCCAGCCATTTTCAACGAGGGCCACGGCCGTGAACCTCCCCGTCCAGAGATCGACATTTCTCGTACTGTCGGCTGGTTCACCACGCTATTTCCCGTGGCTTTGTCGTCGCCAAGCAGCTTCGTGGATGCCCTTGTCCAAACCAAGGATCTTCGGCGAAGGGTACCAGGTAACGGACGGCCCTATTTTGCAGCACGGTTCCACACCGGCGGTGGGCGCGAGCGATGGGCCACCCATCATAGGGATATGGAAGTTTCGTTCAACTTCCTAGGCCGCTACCAGCAGCTCGAACGTGTCGGTGCCTTGTTCCAGCCCGCATCAGGTGCTCTTATGGCTGGCGAAGCACATCCAGGTAGCCCCACGGCCGACTTTGGCCACATGGCCGGACGCTTCTCCCTCTTTGAGATTTCGGCAGTTATAGTGCGTGGTGCTCTGCGGTTTGGCTATGCTTGGAACCGTCACATGCTCCACCAGCCGTTGATCCACGAGTGGGTTGCTGCCTGCCGTCAGACCTTGATTGATGCCGCAACGATCCTGCCCAGCCTTGGACAGCGTCTTACAGCCAGCGATATTGCTCTCATTCCAGATTTGAAACCTAAGGATCTTGCTACATTTGAGCAGACTCGGCTTCCCCAATTGGCAGGAGATCAGGGCTGGCAGGCTATCGAGGATATCTACCCGGTCTCTCCTATCCAGCAGGGCCTGCTGATGAGTCGCACCAAAGACGGAGACTTCTATGCCGTTAGACGAGTGCTTCGCATCAGATCGCATGGCGACGTCGCCCTGAGTGCCGAGAGGTTGGTGCAAGCATGGAAGGGAGTCGTGCGGCATCATGCACTTCTTCGAACCGTCTTCATCGACGCAATCAGCTCGGCAAATGCGGGAGGCTATGACCAAGTTGTGCTCAAAGACGTCGAGCCGTCGGTACTGTTGCAACAATGTCAAGACGAGAATGAAATGTTGACGCTTGCCGGAACCCTGAAGCCCATGAAATATCAAGAGAACGCCACCCAGCACCGCTTCTCGGTATTCCATACCACCGACCCCAGCACTGGCATTGTCTGTGTCTTGGAGATGAGTCATGTGGTTATGGATGGCGCATCCATGGATCTTTTGCTCCGTGATCTCGGCCGCAGCTACGGAGGGAACCTAGAAGACCTTCCGAAGCCACTGTTCAGCCCTTTCGTTTCTAGTCTTCAACAGCGCAGCCTAGATGAAGACATGGACTTCTGGAAACGTCATCTCGAAGGGGCTGAACCTTGCCACTTTCCCATTCTTACCGACGGCATCGTCGTCCCCGAGAACCAGAAGGAACTTCGCTCGCTCCGCGTCTCGTTTCCTGGGCTCTCATCCTTGCAAGTCTTCTGTGAACAAACTGGTGTCACCCTGCCGAATGCTTTTCACGCTGCATGGGCGGTGACATTGGCGCAGTATACTGGCACTGACGATGTGTGCTTCGGCTACCTCGTATCGGGCCGTGACGGCGAGCATATTGAGGGCTCCGAAGACGCGGTTGGCCCCTTTATCAACATGGCAACCCAGAGAGTGAGACTTGACTCGCCAGAGGATACAACCCTCTCGTTGCTAAGCCTTCTGGAAGCCGTACAAAAAGATCAGCTCGATAGCATGCCATATTCACAGGCATCTCTGGCAGAGGTCCAGCATGCGCTTCATCTTCCCGGTGGAATGGCCTTGTTCAATACCTGCATCTCGTACCGCCGGCTTCTGAAGCAGACTGGTGGCGCCAAACAAGGCCCCCTTGTCTGGGAGGACGTGGAGGCGATCCATGACCCGACCGAGTATCCCATCTCAGTTAATGTGGAAGTCGACGATGATGGGTGTGCCGCCATTGACATCGACTACTGGACAGACTCGGTGATCGAAGCCCAAGCTCAGAATGTGGCCGCAACCTTCCTCCAAGTTCTGTCCAACATCATCGAGCATGCAGACAAGCCAATCTCGCAAATGGACTTTGTTCACGAGACCAGCAAGGAACTCATCTGGATGTGGAACAAGAACATGCCGATCACCACTGTGGAAACTGTGCACCACATGGTGGAGAAGCAAGTGGCTCTTCGTCCAAAGTCACTTGCCATTCGAGGATGGGATGGTGACTTCACATACGAGCAAATGAACTCCCTGGCAGAGCGCCTTGCTGCACATTTGAGAAGCTTTGGTGTTGGGCCAGAGGTCTTTGTTCCTGTCTGTTTCGACAAGTCAGCCTGGACAACCATTGCCATGCTTGCCGTCCTCAAAGCAGGTGGAGGCGTAGTCCCCCTGGACGCTACCCATCCTGCAAATGCTTTGGAAGGGAAGGTTGTTGATGCTGGTGCCTACCTTGTCGTTGCTTCGGAGACTCGGGCATCCTTATTCGAGACCATGGTGCCATATGTGGTTGCCGTAGGAGCCCATCTGATGCAGAGTCTTGAAGATCTCGCTGTTGAAGACTACCACACAGATGCCTTGCCAGAAGATCCAGCATTTGTGATGTTTACTTCCGGCAGCACCGGAAAGCCAAAGGGCGTCGTTCTCTGTCACCAAGCGCTTGTCTCCAGTGCCCTCGCGCATGGGTCCGCTCTGGGACTCGGCCCACACACACGCTTCCTCCAATTTGCAGCCCACACCTTTGATAACAGCTTGGAAGAGATGTTCACCAACCTCATCCACGGCGGCTGTGTCTGCGTGCCATCTGAGGAAGACCGACTGGGTGACCTCCCCGGTGCCATCAAAAGACTCGATGCCAACTTCATGGATCTTACACCAACGGTTGCGGCATTGCTACGACCCGAGCAGGTCCCGGGTATTCGTGGCATGGCTGTCGGAGGAGAAGCTTTGACACAGGAGGTGCTCAACATTTGGGGCGGCGCGATCCCTGTTCACAATCAGTACGGCCCTAGCGAATGTTCAATCAACTCGACACACCGTCTTCACACTGACGCCAACGGTGATGTTGCGAACATCGGTACAAGTGTCGGTAGCGTCTCATGGGTGGTGGACCCTCGAGATCACAATAGCCTCGTACCCATTGGTTGTGCTGGCGAGTTGTTGATCGAGGGACCGATCTTGGCGAGAGGGTATCTTGGGATGCCTGTGGAAACCGCGAGGGCTTTTATCGACATGCCGCGCTGGGCTTCCTTGGATCCATATCACTCTGAGAGGGGCCCGAGGAGGATGTACAAAACGGGAGACTTGGTAAGGTACAACTCGGATGGCTCGCTGATATATCTAGGTCGAAAGGATACACAGGTGAAGCTGCACGGGCAGCGCATCGAACTCGGCGAAATCGAACACCACGTCAAGGCCTCCCTCCCACCAACCTCTCAGTCTTCAGTCGAGTTGATATCCGCCGGACAATCTCAGAAAGCCCTTGCTGCCTTTGTCTGCCTGGCGCAGGAGGACCAGTCCGATGGAAATATTTGCATCTTGCCCTTGACTGCGGAGTTCCGGTCACTGGCCCAGACCATTGTTGACTCCATTTCGGCCAAGATGGCTGCATACATGGTCCCCTCCATCTTCCTTCCCGTCAACAAGATGCCGCTCACATCCTCCGGCAAACTCGACAGAAAGCGATTGCGCAATGCAGCCCAGGTGCAATTCGAAAAGCTCGACAAAGATGATGCCAACGGTATCACGGCCTATCGACTTGGGGCCAAAAGCAGCAGTGGCCGAGCGCCCGAAACTGCTATGGAAAAGGACCTTCAACAGCTGTGGTCGACAGTCCTCAACGTTGACTTGGATGCCATCGGGGCCGACGATAGCTTCTTCCGTCACGGCGGTGACTCGGTCGGAGCGATGCGTCTTGCGGCGGCCGCGCGACAAAAGGGCCTCATTCTTGCGGTTGCAACTATCTTCCAAACTCCGAAGTTGTCTGACATGGCAAAGACGATTAGCATCAACGAGTCCAATGGGTCAGCCGCTTTGAAGGATGCAACTGGAGATGGAGATCTTGGCGAACCTCTGCCTGGGCCAACTGAGCCGTTCAGTCTCATTTCCAAGGTCTCCAAGGACGCACAAGCATTGCGCCAGCAGGTCGCCTCCATCTGCCGCGTGGGAGTTGAGGCTGTGGAGGACATCTACCCGTGCACGCCCCTCCAAGCGGGTCTCGTCGCGGCGTCTCAAAGGCAGCCCGGAGCATATGTTGCTGTCAATGCATATGAACTGCCTTCTGGGACAAACTTGGAGCGATTCAGACAAGCTTGGGCCGACATCGTTGCTTCAGAAGCCATCCTCCGAACAAGGGTGGTCTTTGTCGAGGATATTGGCTTTTTGCAGGTTGTTGTCCAAAGCCCAATCTCTTGGACAGCTGTCAAGGACGTCAACACCCTTCCCGAATCCTTCCGTCACCTTCCACCGCATGATGGTGGCATTTTGTCCCGCTACGCCATTGCTGGAGAGGATAGTGGCCGACCGACATTTGTATGGACTGCTCACCATGCCCTGTACGACGGATGGAGCTTGCCGACGTTGCTGAATCGGGTTGAACACCGCTACCGACACCCTGAGAGCCCTTTCACCCCAGTGCCCAGCTATTCCCGCTTTGTCGAGTACCTCTCTAGCGCTGACGTTTCGGCCTCGGATGCCTTCTGGGTCGAAGCTCTTGCCGGTTCCTCACCCCAACAGTTCCCCCAACTGCCTCGTCCAGGCTACGACGTGAAAGCTACCAGCCAAGCGCGGCGATCGCTACGATTCACCCGTCCCAGGGGAACAGAGGTTACTATGGCTTCTTTTTTGCGGGCGGCGTGGGCGGTTGTCGTGTCGATCTATTCTTCGTCGGAGGACGTCACGTTTGGCGAAGTCCTGAACGGACGCGATGTTCCCGTTGTTGGAATTGAGGACTTGGTGGGACCAACATTGACATCAGTCCCCAGGCGCATTCGTGTCAACCGCTCCCTCAGCATCCAAGACATGCTAGTCGATGTCCAAAGACAGCTCAACAATGCTATTCCCCACCAGTTTGCCGGGCTGCAGCGCATCAGAACCCTCAGTCCAACCGCCGCGGCAGCCTGCGACTTTCAAAATCTCCTCGTTATCGACACAGCTGAGGATGTGGCCGAAGACAGCCTGTGGAGCAATCTGGCAGGTGGCGGATCGAAACAAGGAGCCGACTTCTTCAGCTATCCGCTCAACGTGACGTGCACTGTTGGGCCTGATGGTGGTGCGAGCAATCTCGAGTTGTGTGCCTATTTTGACGCCGGTATTTTGCCCGAGTGGCAGGTTGTCAGGATGCTCGGTCAGCTCGAGACAGTGCTTGAGCGCCTGTCGTCGGGCGAGAATCAAAGGAAGACAATCGGGGATGTCGATCTGATGAGTGCCGATGATAAGGCAAGGGTGCGGGAATGGAATCAAACTCCGGGTCCGTTCGTTGAGCGTCGCGTGCATGACATGGTTCTCGAGGAGCTCGCTCGTCGGGGAAGCGGGTCGACAGCCGTCGTGGGTTGGGATGGAACCTTGTCCAATGCCGATCTCGACTCTCTCTCTGCAGTGCTGGCGAAGGAGCTCTCGTCGAAGGGCGTGGGTCGTGATGGCAATCGATTTGTGCCGTTCTGTCTAGAGAAGTCGGTCTTTGCTGTGGTCGCGCTGCTGGCCATCCTCAGAACAGGAGCAGCCTTTGTGCCGCTGGACCCAGCACATCCAGTTGAGCGCATGAAAGAGATTGCAAGAGACTGCGACGCCCAAATCATTTTGTGTTCCCCGCAATTCGAGGGCACCTGCTCCCAGGTTGTCACCACCGCCGTTCCTGCCGATCTTGCCAGTGTCAAGAAGCTGCTGGCGACCAATGGAAATGGAGCTGGTAAGTCAACCCCGCCATACCTTCTTTTTTACCTTACTGACTCTTTGCTAACCATGATGCTTCAGAGCAACTTCACGATGTCTCCCTTCCAAGTGACCCGGCCTATGTCATCTTCACCTCGGGGACGACTGGCAAGCCAAAGGGCACCATCAGTATGCCATCTCCATCCCTCCATACATGTTTGGTTGCTCAAAGACGGACCGGGCCCCGACTGACTGTTGCTGCCTTCTAGTTTCTCATGCCGCCTTCTGCTCAGGCGCCGCTGCCCATGGCCCTGCCATGCTCATGACACCCCCGTTCCGCTTCCTCCAGTTTGCGTCATACACTTTTGACGCCTCCCTGGTCGAGATCTTCACTACCCTGATAATGGGCGGCAGTGTTGCTGTCCCTCGAGGGGAAGACCGTACCAATGGCAACATTGCCTCTGTCATGGAGCAGATGGATGTGACCATGACCCTGCTCACTCCCTCCTTTGCCCGTGTCCTGAAGCCCAGCGATGTGCCACACCTCAAGACTCTGATTCTGGGAGGTGAGGCCATGACGCAAAGCCATATCGACACGTGGGCTGACAAGGTCAATCTGGTCAATGCCTATGGACCAAGCGAGTGTGCCGTGGTGGCTACTGTGAATCCCCGCATGCACAAGTCATCAATCCCATCAAATCTTGGAAGAGGACTTGGCCGTTGCTGGATTGTCGACCCCCAAAACCATGACCGGCTAGCACCGCTAGGGTCGGTCGGCGAGCTACTAATCGAGGGTCCAACACTATCGACCGGCTATCTGAGGAACGAGGCCAAGACTCGCGAGGTGTTCATCGAAAACCCCCAGTGGGCCGAGGAGGAATTTCTGCGTTTTCCCGATATGCCTCCGTCCTCAACACGCCGCATGTACAAGACAGGAGACTTGGTGCGCGTCTGCGACGATGTCTCCGGGGAGATGTTTTACATGGGACGGAAGGACTCCTCGCAGGCCAAGCTCAATGGTCAGCGATTGGAGCTGGATGAGATTGTTCATCATCTTGCCACTGATGATGTTGTTCGGCATGCGGTCGTCACAATCCCCAAGACGGGTCCATGCGCCAAGAGACTCGTTGCTGTTGTGTCCTTGCGATCAACTCAGACTCCAGCGGATTTGGCTACCAAATACCAATTGGTAACATCCAGACAGGCATCCGAATCCGTCAAACAAGCAGAAGACCGACTCAGACAAAAGTTGCCGCCATATATGGTGCCATCAACCTGGCTGGTCCTTCACGAGATTCCGCTTTTGCCCTCTGGCAAGCTTGACCGTAACAATGTGGTCAAGTTTGTGGACAACATCGATGAGGCGACCTTGGACACGATCAACCGCGCTCTCTCATCCTCTGCCAGCTCAGCCCATCAGGAGGCCGTTGCCACACCAGAGGACGTTTCCGTGGAAGAGAAACTCAAGTCTGTCTGGAGCCAGGTCCTCAACATCACTCCTGATAGAGTTGGGCGCAACGTGTCATTCCTGCACCTTGGAGGAGACAGTATCACCGCCATGCAGGTCATGGCTCGCTGTCGATCAATGGGCCTGACTGCCACTGTGCGGGACATCATCGGCAGCAAGTCAGTGCATGATCTCGCCTTGAAAGTTGATGCTCCCCGTCAGCAACAACAGGGCCCCACAGCAAATGGCGAGGATCATCACGACTTTGACCCCTCGCCAATCCAGCAGTTGTATTTTGAACAACTGGTTGGCAGCAATTCCCCATCCGCCGGGCCGCGAAATTCCCATCAGTTCAACCAAAGTGTGCTCCTACGACTTGCCAAGGGCGCGACCGCTCATGACTTGGAGCGCGGTCTGCAGGCCTTGGTCAACACACACTCGATGCTTCGCGCTCGCTTCCGCCGTGGGGGCACGGGCAACTGGCGGCAGCGCATCACAACCGACGTCAGGGGCTCGTATCGCTTCAAGACGCATGCCATTGGAGACACAAGTCGGATTGAAAAGCGTGTTCAGAATTCCCAAAAAGCGCTCGACATCCAGAATGGACCCTTGATGGCGGTGGATTGGTTCACGGTCGGCAAGAGCGGAAAGGAAGTGTTTGTTTTCATCACAATCCACCACCTCGTGGTTGATGTTGTCTCTTGGGGCATTATCCTTCAGGACTTGGAAGACTTCCTCGCCACGGGCAGAATCACCGCTCCTGCATCACTGTCGTTCCAAACATGGAGCCGTAAGCAGTCTGAGCAAGCCCAATCGCAGAAGAATGGCCCTTCTTTGCTTCCTCATCATGAACCGCCAGCTGAGAACTTGCAATATTGGGGAATGATTGGCACCCCCAATGTTCATGGCGATGTGGTGGAGGGTGCTTGCGTCGAGCTGGATGCCCAAACAACCAATTTGCTTCTTGGACCCGACTGCCACAAGCCCCTCCAAACCGAGCTGGTGGACATTCTGCTTGCAGCCTTGTTAATGTCATACCGCAACGCAACACCGGATCGGCAAGGTGCACCCACAATTTACAACGAAGGACACGGACGCGAGACTGGGAATGATACAGTGGATTTGTCAAGGACTGTAGGGTGGTTCACGACTCTATCACCCGTCCATCTGCCAGAGGAGTCTTCGTTAGGTAAGGAGCATCTCTCCAAGTTTTGTGCTTGGGAATATCGTACTAACCTTGGTTCTGTTTTGATAGATGCCGATATTGTCAATGCAATCCGTTGGGTCAAAGATTATCGGCGACGTCTACCCGAGAAGGGTCGGCCGTACTTTGCCTACCGCATGCTTACCTCGCAGGGTCGTGATGAGTACAGCCATCAATGGCCCGTCGAGGTGGCGTTCAACTATCTCGGACAGATGCAGCAACTCAGCCGTGCCGACAACTTCCTTCAATCTTGCGATCAACTCTCTGTCAACTCAGAATCCGACATTGGCAAGGATGTTCCCCGCTTGGCACTCATTGACGTGTCGGCAATCGTATCAGGGGGGCATCTGAGGCTATCCTTCTCGGTCAACAAGCACATGAAGCACCAGGACGCCTTCCACACGTGGGCCAAAGGCTGCCAGAGCCTTCTTCAAGAGGCCGCTAAACGCTTGATGGATGGCGCAACTGAGAAAACCCTGAGCGCCTTCCCATTGCTGCCTCTCACCTACTACGCGCTCGAAAGTCTCACCGAAAGACTACGGAGTATCCAGGTTGACCCCCATAATGTCGAGGACGTGTACCCTTGTTCACCGATGCAGCGTGGTTTGTTGTTGAGTCAACTTCGCGATCCCGAAAAGTACGCCTACAGTGCCGTATTTGAAGTTCAATCATCCTCTGGCGACGTTGACCCAACGCGGTTATGCAACGCTTGGCAGGGTGTTGTTCAGCGTCATGCAACTCTCCGGACCATCTTTGTCGATACGGTCGGTGACGAGGGTCTGATGGACCAGATTGCGCTGCGCGAGTTCCCGGGCCGGGTTCACATCATGACCTGCAGTGACAGTGGAGATGACACTGACAAGACCATTATCTCCTGTCTTGAGCAGATTCAGGGCATCGACTACAACGAGAAGAAGCCGCCACATCGCCTCATCATCTGCAACACCACCAGCGGACGTACCTTTTGCAGACTGGAGATCAGTCATGCTATTTGCGACGGTTCTTCCATCCCAATACTACTCGATGATCTGGCAGATGCTTACAGCGGGGATGATTCGACGCCCATCACGATCAAGAAATTGGCGCCCCTGTATCGCGATTACATGGCCTACATTCAGTCACAACCTCGCGTCAATAGCGTTGCCTACTGGAAGAATTACCTCGACGGTGTTGAGCCTTGTCTATTCCCGACACTTTCAGACGGACAGTCAGGCGCAGAGCCATCACTAGGGTCTCACATCATAACCTTTGGCCGCGAAGTCATGGGTGAGATCAACACATACTGTGCTGACTCTGGAATCACCCTTTCGACACTGCTTCAGTTTGTCTGGGCCATGGTGGTACGCTCTTACACGGGTTCCGATGAAGTTCTGTTTGGCTACTTGGCCTCAGGAAGAGATCTCCCTGTCGCCAACATCGAGCACGCCGTTGGCGCCTTTATCAACATGCTGGTCTGCCGTGTACACATCCCATCTGATGCCGAAATTGGCGAAGCATTAGACACCATCAAGGGGGATCTGGCAGATGCCATGGCACACCAGAGCTGCTCACTTGCCGAAATGCAGCACGAACTGCGATTGGCGGGCACAGCCCTCTTCAACACTGCGTTTACCTACCAAAAGCGTGGCCGTGGACAACCGTCTACCTCTCGGTCGGGACTCCGATATCGGGTGGTCAGCGCCGAGGACCCAAGTGAATATGTCGTCGCCGTCAACGTTGAGGCCACGGATGACAAGGTAGAAGTCCACTTCAGTCATTGGAGAAACATTGTCTCGGACGCTCAGATACGAAATGTCGGCGCCACGTTTCAACAGATTCTGAACGACATTGTGGCTGATAAACGCGATGACTGCACGGTGGGCGAGATTGACATGGTCGGCTCCTCTGGGCTCCAGCAAATATGGTCCTGGAATAATTTTGAGCTGCCATGCGTGGAACGGTGTGTCCACGATATCATATCGGAGCACGCTCTCAGCCGTCCGCCAAACACCCCTGCCGTGTGTGGATGGGATGCATCTTTCACTTACCTCGAACTCGATGCTGCAGCATCAGCCCTGGCATATCATCTTGTCGAGTCGGGAATGGTTGGTCCAGACACCTTCGTCCCGCTGTGTTTCGAGAAATCCGCCTGGACGGTGGTAGCGCAAATCGCTGTCCTCAAGGCCGGTGGTGCATTTGTCAATCTGGATCCCAGTCACCCTAACAGCCGCCTTGAGCAACTTATCCAAGATGTCGGGGCTCAAATCGTTCTCTGCTCTCCGTTGCATAAGCAGAAGATGGACAAGATTGTATCAAACAACACCCTTGTCATCAACGCCGCTTCCATCGCTGCCCTTTCTCAAAGGTCGGCGGCAGAGGTCCCGTTTTCCTCTCCAGCAAAGCCAACAAATGCCGCCTATGTCATCTTCACATCTGGCACAACAGGAAAGCCCAAGGGGACAGTGATTGATCATGGAGCATTCTGCACAGGAGCTCTTGCTCACGCTCGTGCCATGTTCATGCACTCAGACTCACGTGTCCTACAGTTCGCCTCGTACACCTTCGATGCAAGTGTTATGGAAACTCTGTCCTGCTTGTTGGTCGGGGGTTGTGTGTGTGTCCCGTCAGACGAGGCCAGGATCAACGACCTGGCTGCCGTCATTCGTGACATGAACGTCACCTGGACCCTGCTCACACCATCCGTTGCAAGCACCGTCAAGCCAGAAACTGTTTCATGCCTAAAGACACTTGTGACGGGAGGAGAAGCCATGGCCGCGGGTCACATTGAGCGCTGGGGTACGCAATGCGCGCTGGTCAATGCTTACGGCCCGACCGAATGCTCTGTGGTGGCCACTACCAGCACAAAGGTTGACGAGTCGCACCGTGTGTGCAATGCTGACCGATCCAGCATCGGCAGCGCGGTCGGTGGTCGTGTTTGGGTTGTGGACCCCCAAAATATTCACCGGTTGGTCCCTGTGGGCGCCATCGGTGAGCTTGTGGTGGAAGGACGGCTGGTCGCTCGAGGCTACCTCAACAACAAGGAGCAGACAGACAAAGCATTCATTCGATCGCCTCCTGAATGGATGAACCATCCCGCCCTCGCCAACATCAGCCAGACCTACCCTCCTGGTCTGACGGTTAGCATCTACAAGACCGGCGATCTGGTGCGGTACAACTCGGATGGATCTGTGTCGTACGTGTCTCGAAAGGACACCCAGATCAAATTGAACGGACGGCGCATCGAGCTTGGCGAAATCGAATCCAACTGCCTGGCGGGTCTTCCAGAGGATTCCCAACTCGCCGTCGAGGTAGTTACTCCTGCCAACAGTCGAGCGGCAACAAAGTCACTGGCCGTCTTCTTCTCATGCAAGGTTGCAGAACAGATGGATGATGCACCAACAGGGTTTGCGCTCCTCCCCATGAGTAACCCACTGCGTGAGATTGCACAGTCCCTCAAGACTCACCTCACTGGAGTCATACCGGCCTACATGGTTCCACAGCTCTTTGTGCCCGTGTCCATGATGCCGTGGACCAGTGCAGGGAAGCTTGATCGCAGGCAGCTTCGCCGAGCCATCGAGGAAGATGTCACCCGAGAACTCTTAGCCGGCTATAGGCTATCTGCTCCTACAACAGCCACCACCAAACACCGAGCACCAGCCAGTGAGGTTGAGAGGAAGCTGCAGGGCCTGTGGGAGACAGTGTTGGGCCTACCCAGTGGGTCTGTGAGCGTCGGTGATAGCTTCTTTGGATCTGGCGGCGACTCGCTCACTGCAATGCGCCTTGTAGGTGCTGCTCGTGCCCACAAGATGGCCCTTTCCATCCTGGATGTCTTCGAGAAGCCCGTCCTTGCTGATATGGCACTGGCCTGCGGAGGTGTGGAGAGTACGACAACTTCAGGCCAGCAGCCGCTGCAACCATTCGATCTCGTGCCTTGTCCCAGGTCAGAGCTCGACACTCTCTTACAGGAAGTCTCTGCTCGTTGTCATGTGGATCGCCAGGACATTCAAGACATCTACCCATGCAGTCCGTTGCAAGAGGGCCTTGTCGCCCTAGCCAACAAGCAGGAGGGTGCATATGTCGCCGTCAACATTCTCAGGCTCCCAGGTAATGTCAGCGTGGATCACTTCAAGGCAGCCTGGGAGAGCGTAATCGAGGACACGGACCTTCTACGGACCCGAATTGTGCACACGGCCACCTCGGGATTCTTGCAAGTCGTGACTGCGCCGCAGCCTGTGGTTTGGCATCAAGACGACGATCTCGACGAGGCCGATTCGCGAGGCAAGGCATTGGGATCTCAGAACGGACGCGAGCTCACCAGGTACTCATTTGTTGAGAATGAACATGGTCGTCACTTTGTTTGGGCCATCCATCACGCCCTGTATGACGGATGGAGCCTCCCTCTGATTGCGCAGCGAGTCCAAGAAACATATCACAAGCTCCATGTTTCTGGATCACCCAACGCAGCGACGCTCAATGACCCCAACGCACGTGCTCGCTACGCCAGCTTCATTCAGTACTTGGGCCAGCGGGACATATCTGCCTCAGAATCATTCTGGTCGGGCTTCCTGAGTGGAGCATCTTCAGTTACTCACTTTCCCCAACTGCCTGCGACTGCGGCCACCATGAACCCGAAGAATAAGAAATTCCGTGCCGAAACATGCAAGCTTAACATCGGCCGAGGGCATGTCCTTGCAGACGTCACAATCCCAACACTCATTCGCGCGGCTTGGGCTATCATGCTGGGCGCTTACACCGGGACGGAAGACGTTGTGTTTGGCGAGACATTGTCTGGCCGCAACATTGACTTGCCCGGGGTAATGGAGATGGCAGGGCCAACCTTCACAACGATTCCCACAAGAGTTCGGCTGTCGCGTGATGTGTCTGTCGTGCAGTTGCTACGGGACATCCAGAGCATGGCAAGCCGGCTGGCTCCTCATCAGCACCTGGGTCTTCAGCATATCAAGAAGCTCAACCAAGATTGTGCAGGAGCATGTGACTTCCAGAACCTGTTAACCATTCAAAGCTCGCGATCATCACGACAAGAGATGGAAACCCATCAAGCTGCTTGGGAGTTCCAAGGCGGATCTTCCACGGAGGGCTTCTTCACGCATCCGCTTGTGTTGGAATGCACTGTTTCTGATGCAGGGATCCAGGCTACCATTCACTCTGATGAGGATGTTCTTTCCGAGTGGCAGACCAAACGTCTTGTGCAGCAACTCCAATCTGTGTTGCAGTCCCTCGCGAGTGCCTCCAGAAGCGCCAACACGACTCTTGCCAACATCCAAGTAATCAGTGCCGACGACCAGGCCCTCATCGCGAAATGGAACCGCATCAACGCGCAAGGAGATATCGAGCGTGTGGTTGACTCGTGTATTCACAATCTCTTCTTGAAGGAAGCCTCTGCGCATCCGGAACGTGTCGGGATCAGCGCTTGGGATGCTGAGCTGACGTATGGCGAGGTCCAGGAGTACGCCTCCCGTTTGGCATGCCGTTTGAAGCAGCTCGGTGTCGGTCCAGAAGTCATGGTCCCCGTTTGTGTTGAACGATCTGCCTGGGCGGTGGTTACCCTGTTGGCTATTCTCATGGCCGGCGGCGCTTTTGTGCCCCTTGACCCAGATCATCCTGCTGCTCGGCATAGGGATATGTTGGAGACTGTCAACCCATCTTTGCTTCTTTGCAGTCCCGGATACGCCTCAAGGTTCAACAACCTCGTCAGGACTTGTCTCTCCGTCGACAGCGACATCATCCGCAGTCTTCCTTCGGATGACTCGAGCCTGAAGGACAACAACGGCACTGTCCCCAGTAACACCGCGTATGTCCTGTTCACGTCCGGCAGCACTGGACGTCCCAAGGGCGTTGCGGTTGCCCATCGCGACTTTTGCAGCAGCTCCCGTGGGTATGCTCGTGCAACGCACATCGAGGCATCTTCACGCGTCTTGCACTTTGCGTCGCTCACCTTTGATGTCGCTCTCATGGAGGTGCTCACGCCTCTGACGCTGGGTGGATGTGTTTGCGTTCCCACTGGAGAAGAGCGTCTACACAACCTTGGCGAGGCTATCGTCAGACTTCGTGCCACATGGGCATTCCTCACACCGTCCGTCGCCCATCTGCTTGACCCCGATCTCGTGTGTCCCACGCTCAAGACTCTTGTGTGTGGTGGCGAAGCTATGTTGGCCGAGACTGTAGAGCGTTGGGCTGATCGCCTCGAACTCATGAATGGCTACGGTCCTACTGAGGCATCGGTTCTGGCTGTCGTCAACCCCCGGGTGTCGATCGAGCGTGATTCCAGCATCATCGGCCGCGCGACAGGCGCAGCCCGCGCGTGGGTGGTCGACCCCAGGGACAACTACAACGATCAACTGGCACCTGTTGGAGCTGTTGGTGAGCTAGCCATCAGCGGGCCGCTTCTCGCTCGAGGCTATCTGAACGATCCGCAAAAGACAGCAAAGGTGTTCATCGAGAGCCCGGCTTGGGGACGTGGCCCTGCTGCCGGTCCGGTGCCAGCCACGCGCATCTATCGGACAGGAGACCTTGTTCGCTATCGGCACGATGGTGCCTTGGAGTTCTTTGGCCGTAGAGATGGTCAGGTCAAGGTCAACGGCCAGCGAATCGAGTTGGGCGAGATTGAAAGCCGTTTGTCCGTCGATGACCGCGTGAGCTTGGCATTAGTGGTTCAACCCAAGGCAGGGCCATGCAAACGACAACTGGTCGGCGTCCTCACCCTAGGTGGCGATGCTCACAGCAACTCTAGCGTTGCCAAGAACCACAATGGGGACGCGGTGTCCATCACCCAAGACTGTAGCCCTGTTGTTGGCCCTGCAGACCGACTTGCCGAAGTTCGCGCTGCCGTTGCCGACATTCGCAGCAGCCTTGCAGATTCTCTCCCCCACTACATGGTCCCTGCTGTTTGGATTGTCCTTGAGAAGATGCCCGTGGTCGTCTCGGGTAAGCTGGATCGTGTCAAGGTCGGACGATGGGTCGAAAGCCTGGATGATGGCGCGTATGAGCGCATATCGCGAGATTTCGGGCTTTCAGGGGATGATGAGGAGGAGGTCGAAGTGACTGGCCCAATCAAGACGTTGAGGGACATTTGGGCCAAGGAACTGAACATGCCGGCCGACCGCGTCAAGCTCAACAAGGCATTCCTCAGTCTCGGCGGTGATAGTATCACGGCCATGGGGGTGGTCTCCCGCGCCAGGACTGCAAAGATCAAGCTTTCGATCCAGGATGTTCTTCGCTCCAAGTCCCTGGTTCATCTTGTTGAGCTCGCAAAATTGTCTCACCCGGGTCCCACAAGCAAGCGACTGCCCAGGGTTGAGAATTCCGGAGAGGAACATTTCCCTCTGTCGCCAATTCAGACGCTCTACATGAGCAGAGCCGTCAAACATGCTGGCGATGCACGCTTCAACCAGAGCTTCACCATCAGTGTTGCCCGCCAGGTGACATCCGACGCCATCAAGCAGGCTATCGACACGATTGTTGCGCGACAGGGCATGCTTCGTGCGCGTTTCAGTAAGGCAGCCGAGGGAGTCTGGAAACAGCGGGTTGAAAAGGTACGTTGCTTTCTTTTTTTGCTCTTATCATGACGACGTTGAATGCTAACTTAGTATTCAGATGCAGGATTCGGCGTACTGCTTCCTCCAACACCAAGTCGACTCTCAACGTGATATTCCACCCATCGTGGCGACGGCGCAAAACAGTTTGGACATTGAACGGGGTCCCGTCTTCCGAGTTGACATGTTTGACGCCATCGCAGAAGGCCAAACTATCGTCTCCATGATTGCCCACCATCTGTGCGTCGACATGGTCTCGTGGCGCATCATCGTCCAAGATCTTGGCCAAATCTTGGAGACAGGTTCTGCACCAGAAGACGAACCACTGTCATTCCAAGAATGGTGCACTCTTCAGCTCACCAACACAGCATCGCTCGACAAAGACACTCTTCTCCCCTTTAAGGAAGTTCCAGCAGATCCGGCCTACTGGGGTTCACCCAAGGCTGTGACTTACGGTACGACAGAAACCAAAACATTTTCGCTTGATGAGAACACGACAAAGATGGCCTTGACAGAATGCCACAAGACGTTCAAGTCAGAGCCAACGGAGTTGTTCGTGGCAGCGATTGTGCATGCATTCTCCAAGGTCTTCAACGACAGGAGCACGCCCACAATCTACACGGAAAACCACGGGCGTGATCCACCGGCTGGTTCCCAAGTGGACTTGACTCAAACAGTGGGATGGTTCACATCGATTTGTCCCCTGGTTGTTCCCGGTGGCGTCGATGAGGTCGATATGGTGCGCCAGACAAAGGATGCACGCCGCAGCATCCCGGAGAATGCGCGTCCATACTTTGCTCGGAAGTGGTTGGGTCCTGCTGCCGAAAGAGACAGATCAATACCGATGGAGGTCCTGTTCAACAATCTCGGAGGTGGCGTGCGGAGTGTTGATAATGCAGACGACTCGATTGTCAAGGCAGTCGAGCTCGATGACAACAAAGGACTCATCGCAGATGTGGGACCCCAAACACTGAGACTCGCCCTCTTCGAAATCTCGGCCATCGTGGTCAACAACAAACTCCAGTTCAGCTTTGTTTACAACAACGACCTTGCAAGACTCAACGAGGTCCGCAGGTGGGTTGACTTCTGCAAGACCAGCCTCGAGAAGATGGTCGCTTCTCTCCTTCGACACCCAGCAGAACCAACCCTCAGCGACTACCCCCTCTTGCGTCCCTTGACCTATGCCAACCTCCACAAGCTGAGCCACGTTGAACTTCCACGTCTTGGAGTCCATTCCATCTCGGAAGTCGAGGATATCTATCCTTGCACGCCCGTTCAGGAGGGGATGTTGATTGGGCAACTGCGCGATACCAATGCTTACTTTTTCCATGGCATCTACGACGTCAAACATGCCGATAATCGACATGGATTGGATGCCAACAAGATTCTTCGCGCATGGCAAAGAGTCGTTGACCGTCATGCGGCTCTGAGGACAATCTTCGTGGAGAGCAACCGACGAGGAGCAGTCTTTGATCAGGTGGTGCTTGGCAGAGCTGGCTCGGGTGCCGTGCTGTTGAGGAGCAACGATGAAGAGGCAATGAGGCGTCTCGGCCAAATGACCATTCACGCGTCTGCCAAACTCCGACAATCCAAACGGCAACCTCAGCTTCCGCATCAACTGACGATCTGCGCGACTCCAAGCGGCCGCCTGCTCATCAAGCTAGAGATCAACCACGCTGCTGTTGATGGTGGCTCCCTTGCCATCATTCTGCAAGAACTTGCATCTGCGTACACAGGGCCCCTTGAGCTCCGCCCAGGCCCTCTGTTCAGCAACTATGTCGAGTACATTCGCAGTCTTCCTGCCGGCGCCGATTCCGAGTACTGGATGACCTATCTCAAGGGTCTGCGTCCCTGCTATTTCCCGAAACTCACCGATAGCGCAGGCGACAACACCAACAGAAGGCTTGGTTCCTTGCCGCTGCCTTTTGATCGGTTTGCGGAGCTACGCCAACTGTCGGAACGGGCACATGTCACCCTCGCCAACATTATGCACACGGCATGGGCTTTTGTTCTGCGCAAATACACAGGAAGCGACGATGTCTGCTTCGGTTATCTGACGGCAGACCGTGATGCCCCGGTTGATGGCATTGACAGGACTGTCGGAACCCTCATCAACATGCTCTGCTGTCGCATTCAAGTGACCGAATCGCAGACACTCGACAATGTGTTCCGCACAACACAAGACCAGCATTTGCAAAGCGTATCGTTCCAGCGTTGCTCTCTGGCCCGGGTTCAGCATGAGCTGGGCCTGGCTGGAAAGCCGTTGTACAATACTTCTATCTCGACACAGAACCACGGACATGGGGAAGAATGGGGCGGAGCTGACGGAATCCGGTTTGAGATGCAGAAGGCGCACGACCCCAGCGAGGTATGTTGAAGAGATGCGTTTTCCGCGTCAATACTTGAGCCCTCACTAACAATGTAACCCACAGTACGCCATCACTGTCAACGTTGACACATCGAGAAACAGCGAGGGTGTGGTCTTCCGCTACTGGACCGACCACATCACCGAGGACCAGGCCCGGGAAATGGCGGGCACCATGGCCAAGATTCTTGACGCATTCATAGCCCAGCCTGCCAGCTCTGTTGCCACGCTAGACTTGGCCCTGACAGGCCGCTCAACTGCCAAAGACTCGGAGCAAGACGACATTCCTAGCAGCCCACGGTCATCTTCGAGTGCGGACTCTTTCCAGACCGTCGCTTCTCAAGGACCACGAAACGCTTCGTACAAGACCACGCTGCTGGCACTGTGGAGCGCGTTGCTGAACCTGCCACAAGACTCAATCAGCGGCCAGGACAGCTTCTTCGAGCTTGGTGGCGACAGCATCACGGCCATGAAGCTCGTTGGTGAAGCCAAGGACCACGGCCTCGGCATCACTGTTGCTGATGTTTTCCGCCACCCATGCTTGGACGACATGGTTGCTAGCGCAAGCGCCGCCGACGCATATGCCTCGGATGAGTCCACCGCAAATGGGGCTGATGGACTTGCCAGCATGCAAAGCTCTCAGCTTCAGGACCCCCACGAATACGAACGGTTCTCTCTCTTGGCGGCATCCAACGTTGATGCTTTCCTGCAGACCAACATTGTCCCTCAAACTGGCGTCTTCAGAGGTGGATTATCCGATGTTCTCCCTGCCACCGACTTCCAGTCTTTGGCCATCGCCGGCTCACTCCTCAAATCCCGCTGGATGCTCAACTATTTCTACTTGGACGGTGATGGGCTTGTCAATCTGGTCCGGCTGAAGCGTGCATGCTTCCGCCTCGTGCAGTCACTGGACATTCTACGCACGGTCTTTGTACCTTCAGGTGGTCGTTTCCTCCAGGTGGTCTTGCGAACAGTTCGGCCCGCATTCCATGTGATGGAGGTCGACAATGAGAATCAACTCGACTCTGTCACGCACGAGATGCAAAGACGGGGCGGCTTCGATGGAGAGCTTTCAGCTGACGGCGAGACAACTCCGCGCCTTGGCGAACAGTTTGTGCAGTTTACGGTTCTGCGCTGCCGCCAAAGCACTCGCCACCGAATCCTGCTACGCCTTTCCCATGCCCAGTATGACGGTGTGTGCTTCCCCAAAATTTTGGACGCACTCATCGCCGAGTATCGAGGCGATATGGCCGAGCGTCCGCCATCTTTTGCAAACTATCTCCGTGCCTCTGCTGGCACACTGACGTCGGAGCACTACCAACACTGGAAGAAACTTCTTCATGGTTCTTTCATGACCGAGGTCGTCCGCCGCACGGGGCCAAACTATCGGAGAGCGGCCGCCGGGGCAACTACCTGCCTCAAGAAGGTTGTACATCTGCCCCCTGTGGACTCGGGACGTGTCACCACTGCAACAATTGTGAAAGCAGCCTGGGCGTATGTCTTGGCGCAGGTTTCAGCGAGCACCGATGTCGTCTTTGGCCACACTGTCAGTGGGCGCAATGCATCCGTCGTTGGTGTGGAAAGCATGATTGGGCCTTGTCTCAACCTGCTGCCGGTGCGCGTGCAGTTTGGCAAGTCTGGCCGTACAGCAAGACAGCTACTCGACCAGGTTCAGGAGCAACAGGTTGCCAACATGCCACATGAGGTCCTGGGATTCCGCGAGATTGTGCGTCACTGCACCAGCTGGCCTCGCTGGACCTACTTCACCACCACTGTTCAGCACCAAAATGTGGACCAAAGCACCCAGGTGCGACTTGGTGATGTTGACTACCGCGTGGGATGTGCAGCAGGTGCCGACGAAGACTTTTCTGATCTTTCTGTCTTTTCACAGCGGGCGGAGAGGGATGGAGCAGATATGTACGAGATGATGCTCAGCTTTGCCGAGGATGGTCCAGTTCCGCGGGCGTTTGCCGAGCGCGTACTGGAGATGCTGTGCGATGCCGCGGAATTGTTCGCCGCCAACCCAGAAACACCATTGCCGTCAGAGACTGAGATTACCAGCGCCGCTCATCAACTACCGTTCAACGAGCTGCCTGTGCACGACATCAATCACGACAACTTTACGGCATTCCATCTCCGGCACCTCAAGCAGAGCGGACTCAACAATCTTTCTTCGCTTGTAAAGAAGGCCTGGCTTCAAGTACTCAGTCTGCCATCGGAGGGTAACGCGATTGACATGGATACATCATTCTTCGCGCTCGGTGGAGACATTGTCGACCTCGCGCAGGTGGCCTTGCTGCTGGAGCGAAAGGGGCTCCCAGAGCCCAAGCTGGAGGACTTGATTGATCATCCGACCTTGCGTGGCCACATGGCGGTCATTGCTTCTCTCTCCGGCGCCGCTCCGAGCACTGAAGAGCAACGAACAACAAGTGCGGCTGGTCACCAGGGTGACAGGGCGAGTATCTTGACGGTGCCGAGTGTCCATCAGGATGACAATTCGTTTGCCAAGGTGGTGAATATTGTGAGGATGGCGAAGAAGTTTATGATTAAGCCTAAGCCAAAAGCGCAGAGGGTGCGGGCGGATGTTTAAGAAGGGTGTTGATTGGGGTGGAGGTTGGTAGGAGGAAGAGGAGTGGAACTCAAAAAAGGGGTAAAACGGGCTGGGTTGATGACGTACATCCAGACTATCATTTCGAGGGAAATCCAATGATGATTCTGGAAGACATGCTGCCAAAATCTAAGGAAGACTTTTATAAACAAGCAACCACTTCACAATGCCCTCTAGCCACGATCATACAATCAGGTAAGCTTACGAAAGCCCTCACGCACTTACGGCAACGGTCAAACAACACCGGAATCAGTAATGGAATACATAGAGGGATGGTAGCAAAGAGTATAGGTTACAGGGTCTACAAAGCTCTATGTATTTAGACACTTGTTTTTACACGCTCCTTAGAGCAGTACCTTTTCCTTTATTCAGATAGATCAAGTCAATATCAACTATTACACCCAAGTCCTTTACATAACTTCTTTCCTCATTTCTACATTTACCCCCTTTATCTTTTAATGACCTTAACCGTATAAGCGCCAATAGAAAATAAAAGTTAAAAATAAAACAGGCGGAAAAAGAAATATCGGGATTTTAGTACTAATGTCAATTGTAAATTTCAAAACAGTATCTATTACCAGCTAGTTTCTCTGTATTTTACAAAGAAGTAGGTATTCTAAAGTAAAGCTACAGTAGGTCTAACCCAAATTAATTGAATTATAAGCTAAAGAAGATAAGAAAAAGGTAAACGAAGGTCTGGCCTACGTCGGTTTATACTAGAGGACAATCTAATTGGTATGCAAGGATAGGCACTTTAGGACTTATCGGTCTACGTCGAGGTTAGGTACCCTTGGGCCCTACATTGCCTATATAGCTTTTTAGCGGTAGGTATAGACGTTGTTGTATCCAAGAGGCTAATAAGGTTGGTGATAGGTAATACGGTAGAATAATGCCCTGATTGGAGTAGCTTAACCTGATATATTCTAACGACGTTACAATAATAGCGGTAGGTTAAGCTTAACTGAAGATTCCCGGCCGCAACATCTAATATTAATCTATCCTCTGCAGAACTACTCTATAGAGTAGCAACTAGATGCCGACTATCTTTATGATAGATGTCGATATGGCCTCTATTTTCCCGGCATTGAACAGCCTTTTTTAGCTCTAGAAGTGGTTCTCAGCTGCTAGCCCCAGTTTAAAAGAGCCATAAATATAAAGGGTCCTTATACTAAGTAGTATGGTCAACACCGTTTTAATAGCGACTTTCGTCATGAAGATGTTTTACCCGACCTTACTGCCTTAAAACGCACTACATTCAAGGGCTATATATTCTGCTAACTGTTATAGTCTGCTATCCAATCCTTCGTCGCCACTTTCCTTGTCATATACGACGTAATACAGGTCCACCTCGATTATTTTTGGGATGCGGTTCTTAAAAGGAACCAGATAGGCTCTATCATTATAAGATAGGTTCTCCAAGCTAGCCTTCTACTTTATAACCTAAATATGGTAAAGTGCCGAGAGGGGTTACCGTAAAATATCTAAGTTTTAAGTTAGACTTTAAGACCTACTATCTTTTAGCCTTTAGCATGTAAATCTGGTAAGCGCTTATGTACATTCGCTAATTTTACCTTCATAGAACGTTTATTGTGGGATTTGTATAAAGGGAGTACACGGCTTAAGGCTGGGGATACTAAGCCCTCTCTCTGGAGGCGGCCTAGTATAGCAGTCTCTAACCTTTCTTCGATCTAACATTCTTCGATATGTAAGTATATGCGAACACGCACTTCCTAATGCAAAAGGCTTCTTTCCAACCTGCCTTATCTACGTTAGTCAAGATCAATTACATGTTGTTAAGGCTCGATATAATTCAGACTTAAAATAACTTAAAGCAGGCAATAGACAGTACGCTATACTAAGCTACTGCTAGGGCAGCCGATCAGAAGGTTTATTATAACTACGATTTACTAAGGACATGCAGACGTAACTCTAATCCGGCTTTCCTTTTGACGTAATATCGGCTGTATAGAAAGACGCTGTAATGGTAACTAGAGCTTTAGGCATCCCATACCTGTAGATTAATGTACTTTGCATTCTGTAGAGCGACGCTACCGACTAGGAGCTCGAGTCGTCCCTTATATACAAAATCTATAGTAACGCCTATATGACCATCTGTAATCTAAAGTTACGGTCTTATTAACAGGGGTTCCTACCGGATGACCAACTCTACGCTAACATTCCTTTCGACACCATAGCTTAAACCAGAGGAGTGGAGTGCTATAAGATCGGACCGGGCTTCGTCTCCGGGTACTTTCCTTGCGCTTTCGAACACGATACTTAGAACGGTCTCGATTTCGATAGCATACAGTGGGCCTTGCGCGCCTGGACGTTCTAGGAGGCAATACTCTTAACGCGGATAATCCTGTTTGCGCGGTCCGGCCTTTACTTCAACTGCGGTACCGGGCTTGTCTAGGAGTACGGCGGGGTTTTAGAAGAGCCTCTGAACTTTTCTGTCTACGGTATTGTGCAAGACACCTCCGTTGCGGATATATACCGAAACTGGAACCAGAAGATTGCCATCTAGTTTTCGAGAAGACAAGCCACCTATTTGGCTGACTTGCTACCTGCACTCTCTGGCATAGCGTAGATCTTTATGACGGCTTTAGATGACGAGTATGTGGTTGGTTTGTAGAAAGGGGATCTACTGGCTGGACTGTTCTGGAAAATAAAGGACTTGCTTTGCAGCTCCTTTACTAGGCTACTGCAGTCTTTTGATAATCCATATATTGGGCTTAGCTAGAGCTAGGTAGGAAGACTAGCGGGTAGGAGTACAGTAGGTAAAGTAAGAAGGTTCGGGCCTAGCCGCTGCAATCTCTATCTGGCAAGGTTGTCTGCAGTCCTTTGCATACAATGTAATACCTTAAAAGCATAGACGGTACCGTCTAGGATGGACAAGTATGGTAAGATTTCCGGCGTAATACTGCTTATAAAGACAAGAGTATACCTGCTTGCTTTTGGATAGCACCATTTGCTGGACGACGACGATAACTGCGATGGGAAAAGATTGAGTAATACCGGAAATTCCTATTTCGAATAGTCTAGCGGTAATAAAGTTGCTTTCAGCTACTACCTCGACTTCTTCCCCAATCCAGACGTTAACGATCCCGACTAAAGTTGGAAGCAGGACCTGACTTTTATCCTGCTCGAGAGTATAAACTACAAAAGCTCCAAGTCTAAGGACGAATTAGGGAAGACGCCCTGCAGGCTTATTGTCTACTAAGTAAAGAGAAACAGTTCCAAGTATTGTAGGGTCGGTATATTTAGGCCTTCTACATCGCAAGCAAGCTCCAGGACCGTGTTTGACTTTAATATAGACTTTTGCTATAATTGGAAGTCGAGGTCTCAGAAGGTAGTATAAGTAATTAGGTGCTGGAGAGTTGAGACGAAAAGTAGGTGTTATATTAGATGAGAAATAATATTATACAGCCGTCTTATTTGCGCTGCAAGGATAAATATTTTGTATGTACTTTATTGACGTTTAACATACTGTGCATGTCAAACCAAATGTCCAGTAGGTCCGACTTTTTCATTGCCAAGACATTCGGTCGTTACGGTTCGACAATGCTATTGGAAGCGGTAAGAAACAGATATAAGAAGGTAGTAGAACGTTTGCTTGCCTTCGAAGGGGCCAGTATTGATTCTAAAGATGGCTTGGTTCGGACTTTATTCTAGTAGGCGACAACATGAAAAACCGGGAACACTCGAACTACTGAACTAGTGCTTCAATGCGCTTAAAGAATAGGTACTTAAGTCTGCGAAAGCGATCTTAGTATAAAATGTAGCTTAGTAAAGTTCGGTAAGCAGTCTCGTTAGTACGATGTTTGCACTCGATATATTCTGGATGGCGGTGCCTTTTACAAGTGCAGAATTTGCAACGGTCGCGATTTCTTCATCGGTTTGGAGTGCTTTGAGACAGGTGTTCAAGGTCGGGATAGTTTTTATAAGTAAATACTGCATAGGAAAGTTGGATAATGCTGAGGACCGCTAAGACGAGATTACTACTATGAAATAAATGAGAATTGGTAGATATTTAAGAATCTTTACCTGTTTACCGTTTGCAGTTATTAAAAGCTGTAAGCTGATTTCGACGTCGAAGTAACAGCTATTTTCGGACAATGCTGAAAATAACAAAATTGTAAGAGGTGGGCGTGCCACTTGTTTTTATGTGTTATTGTGACATCCTATAAGCGAGCCCGAAAATAGCAAAATATTTCCCTCGACAAGACAATACACTCTAGCTTTTATCCATAGGTCTCGTTTCCAATCCGACAAGTACTGCTGGCTGACACAATAGCTGGTGAGTAAAGTTGAAAAGCAGCCAAGCATGATAAAGTAGGCGATTGAGTCAATCTAGCAGTTTGCAATTGCCTTTCGCTATCGACTGTAATGAGTAATGATTGAGAAGCGGTACAAACCTCTATACAGTAGGCCGTCTGCCAGCTAATTCGTAAAGGCACAGTCTGCATATGACGCTTTACAGTGCTCTTATTACCTATTTGATGAAGTTATTAAGTACAAGCAACTGAATCGGTATTCATTCTTCAATTTCTTGCTTCAAGACTAACCTGCACTGATGAATCATCATGACCCATCCAGTGAAAGTCTGTTAAAGGTTAGAGCTTTAACCATACTTTATTCTCGTACTCTCGGGATTATATTAGTCTAGAGAGTAAAAATAAGCAAACCATCAAGGTGCCTCACGAGACTATAACCAGGACCACTCTTCCACATCCGCATACGGCATGCCGAGGTTTCAAGCCACTATCAATCAACAGTCACACTCGAAAGCAGCCGTAGCAATCGACGCATAAGACGCTAGGCTTTACAATTTATATACAAACCTGAAACGGAACAGTCCTGACGACCCCGTCGGCCTGGACAAAGCTGTAGGTACCACAGACGCAGCACGGACCGGGGCCAGTGGTAGCATCAGCAGTGGCGCCCGCGGTGGCAGGGCCGGTGCCGGCTGCAGCGGGCGCCGGGCCGCAGGCCCCGCATAAGACGGCGGGCTTTACAAATTATAGACATCAGCAACGGAGTCTTTTATCAGGGAGGTTTCAATATAGCAAAAACCTACTGCCGCTAAAATGGGTATGATGCCGGTGGTCCCGAGGTTAAGACAGCTGGAGGCGCACGGAACCGAGCCAGTGGCTGTAGCGTCAGGTGTTAGCAAGATTATCTGCTGAGGTTAAGGTTAGGGTAGTGTGTCCTTGGGGCCGGTTGACGGGAACATACGTTGGCCGCAGCTGCTCAGGTTGATTATGCCGGCCTGACAGGTGCCACCTGCACAGCACTGAGGCGAGCCAGTGGCGCCACTGCAGGCCCCGCATGAGACGCCGGCCTTTATAATTAGGTACGGACATTAGCAACTGAATCTTGTATCGGGAGTTGAAATGTAGAGAAACCTACACAAGCGGGCGGGATGGGCAGGATGGGGATGTTCAGAAGGTTGGCAAGAGAGAGGCACGGAGCCGAGCCAGTGGCGCCGGTGTAGGCTGCAGAGGTCGCTTGGGTGCCGGGCCCGCATGCGGCGCAGGGCTTGATAATTATGAAATACTAGTATCAGTAACTGAATCTTGTACCGGGAGTTGTGATGCAGAAAAACCTACTGAACCGCCCAGGATGAGGGCCAGAATAATTGCTAGAGTGAGGCAGGTGCACCCGCACTGGGCCGAGCCAGTAGTGGTGGCATCAGTGGCGGTGCCGGCCACAGAGAGCGCCTCGAGGGCTTCGACCTCCCGCTCCTGAACAGGAAGTGCAGTAACTATGCCGGCGATGGCGGTGACGGCGACAGCAAGAGTGAACTTCATCTTTGTTTGAGGGGTCAGTCGTTTTTAGTGTCTGAATCCCGGTGGTCTGGAGTTTCCGGTTCTCAGAAGAGGAGACCCCTGTTCGTCTTTATACACGGAAGAGTTGCATCCCAAAGACTAGCCGTTGTCCTACCCCGACTTGATCCATGGTTATTGCGTCGCGCCGTCGAGAGAGGACGCGACTCGGGCTCCGGAATGATGGTGCCAGGAAGCCGTGGCAAGGACTTATCTCAGTTTTCCGAACTCGTTTGCCGCCTTGTCCTGCACCTAAAATTGATCTGTTAGCGATGCGGACTCGTTAGCAACCAACGACGCTAAAATAGTGTGTGACATCAGTCCAGGCCGAGTGCTATTGAGTTTATTTGAGCGACCGCTGAACCAAATCCTAGGTGGCGAGCTTACCCCGATCAAAGCCTCCCGTCTACACCCTTCGTCCTTGCTGGTCTCGGCCGACTCTGTGCATCCTGCCGGACACTCCGGTGGGCGCCGTCGCAACGCCACGCCTTGTATCATGTATTCGGCGGTGGCCAAACCGCCAAAACTAGTGCCTTGCTACCTAACTCAGAATCGGGCTTCTAACGGCGCGGTGCATGCATCCCTCTATACCCAGCGCTGGCATCAAATCAAATCAAATCAAATCGGGCCCCTGATTTGATTTGTTTGACAATTTTGGACCCGGATTTGATTTGATGGCATTCTCGATTTGTTTGATTTGATGGATTTGATGGATTTGAGTACCCCTGCCCGGAAAAGGTTATTCAGGGCCGGCCATACGGAGAAGGTCGCCGTCCAACACAGCCATCCCCCCAGATACCCCATCCTCCCTCCACCCGCAGCCAATTTCGCACACACTGAAGCTCAGAGAGGGCATCGTCGCCGGTAGAGTGTCGTTGTGAGCCTATCGCGAGCTTAGTGAGGCTGAAAGTGCGCTCACATTCAGTGGCGCAGGGGGGGATTGACAAGATCTCAAGAGCCATCTTCGAAAGCCGGGGGAAACCTGACGCTTTTGCTTTCCACCACTGAACTGGATCGTCAACGGGGAGCACGGGGCCCCGTAGATACTCCCCAACTTCGTCGACAACGTCGTTAGTAACGGGGGTATCGTAAAAGTCATCTCCAAAGCCGTCAACATCGCCGGGTGGCTGGCCGGCTTCTGGTTGGGTGGGCGGGAGCTCAGTTGTCGCGTAGTGCTCGTCGAAATAAGATATAAACAGTCGTTGGATTTGTTGAACTCGGTACGAATCTTGGTTGCGGTAGAACACAGATCCGTATCCACTTCATCCTGCGTCCTGGGTGTAGAATGAGAGCTGTCCAATAAGCGGGCGTCTCATCCAGTATCTCCATATATTTCTCGAGCTTGCCGATGGCGTATCCGATGCTCGATTGGAGGCTTGAGAAAGAAGCGACCTCGAGGTCATCGTGAAGGGGAGTTCCGAGCTCGATGCGGGGATCTTGCGGCCCAGCGGCGGCAACCGTGTGACGATGCCCAATGCCAGGGAGGTCAACTTCGTAGTCGGCGAATCGGGCGGGCACGCGGCGAATCCGTTGCGGGCGTTCTTGTGGCGCGGGTTCCAGGAATGCCGGGAGACGGCCAACGGGGCGCTCGCTGTTCGGCGGAAAGATAGAGCTATCGAAGCCACCGGAGCGTTCGAACGTGGTTGCATATTCACGGCGTAAATGCTTGAGATCCCGGTGGAGGCTGAAGATGTGGGTGACAACGTCGCTGAGATTGGGTTTCCTACCCTCGAACTTCTTAGTGATGAACTTGAAGGGCGCCAAAATAGCTTTGACCTCCGTTAATACTGCCCAATCTTCAGAAGAAAGTAGAGCCTTATCGCAGAGATCTCCTAATCGATTGTACCGAGCACTGAACTGCATAAGAGGCTCGCGAAGAAGAAGGGCACGCTCAATCATATGATAGACTGAGTGCCAACGAGCGTCGTTATCCGCCTTAAGCCGTAGATTTCGGATTGCGGGGTCGACGAGAATGGCACCGAACTCGGCCTCTTCTTCCGGGAGGAGCTTTCCTGTAAGGAAATAATTGAGTTAGCCCGAGCCATAGCAGTCTAAGAAGGGGCTTTACCGCAGGTGAAATCGTTGAAAGCGTCTTTTCGTTGTGGCGTACGGCGTGCGAAGTGTACTACATATTGAAGCTTTCCCAACGGCCGAGTTTCTCGCCACGTAACGAGAAGCTCCTTCTCTTATTCCGCAGATAGTCGCTCGTCTGAACCCTTGCCCAGCTTCTTAATCGTCTCCTTATTCTCGCCGTCAAGAAACGCCCTGGCGATGAGGTTTAAGATGTGGCCGACGCAGCGAACGCGTTTGAGGCTCCGAAGGATGTCGATTTGCGTCGTAGAGAGGTAGGGGTTGAAGTGCTTGAGAAGCTCGGTGATACAGGTGTCGTTGTTTTCTGCGTTCCATATCAGCTTGGAAAAATCCTAATTTGGATTGGAAGCCAAAACGCTCAATCACTTCAATCACTCCCTTCGCCAGATTCTCGCCATTGTGTGTGCCCTTGATGCGCGGGAGGGCAATGAGTGTCGTGTTGAATACACCAATAGTATCAAAATAGTGTGCAATAACGGCGAGAAACGTTGCGGTGCCCGGAGATGACTAACCATCGAAGGAGATATGGATTGGGTTAGGCGTGGCGAGGAGGTCTTTTTTTAGGGCATCGAACTCGCGGGTGTAGATGGTTTTTAGCTAAGCGCGAGAAGTGTTGTGGCTTTTTGGAAGAAGCATTAACTAGTACAGGGTTCAGTAACGAGAGCAACGCTTGGAAGTGTTTATTCTTGACTATCGGGAAAGGAATATCTGAATCAGCTATCCAGTTAACTAATAGCTCTTTAAACTCATTCTTCTGTTCTGTATGGGGCGGGAGCTTGACCCTCTTGTTCGTTCGAGTTACTACGAGCTCATCGATTGCGATTTGTCGCTTACCTGTAGTGTTGGCCGCCGGTGACACTTTGCCGTCCTTAGTGATGCGGTGCTGATTAGCGAGATGCTTCCCTGCGGACGATGTAGCTTCCGCATCATAGAGCATCCCGCACCGGTTGCAGGCACAGAACTAACCATTTTGGGTATCAAGATGCCTGGGAATGAGGCGGAGGAGGAGGGTGCTGTGTTGTTGAATCTATGAGGGACGTGGTTTATCGTAGAAGTGCGCGCGGAGGTTGTATTGGTGGTTCTCGGGGCCTGTAATCAGGGGGTATTTGGTTGGAGGGAGGTTGGGAGGGAGGGCTCTTTACGGTGGTGAGGCTGGGAGCGTCGAACGTACGGTCGTGCACTGCGATGCTAATGATAATAGTAACGAGATAGAAGATTAACCTGCGACTTAGTGTAAAGAAGAAGATGGTCCTGAAAATATTAGAGAGAATACTCAAAGTATATCGGGACGAATATATACGGCTTTGGCTTATTATCGGCGCCCTTGTGGTAGATAAACTTCACCGCCATCACATGCACGTTCTTGCCTGTCACCGGGTGACAGACAACCATTAATAGAATATCCTCGTAGCAGAGTGCCTTGGGGCGTCCGCGTCCTAATTTGAAATACACACAATACACCTAATCAAATTATGTAGAACAATATTCTAGGTAAAAAGTCTGTTAATTCCAGTATTTTTACGTAAAAGAAAGCCTAAGTAAAAGCAGACTTTTAAACTATATAGTTTAAATCTTATTATTAAAGTTTCAATTTCCTTAATAATAAGCCTTTTATATTAATTTAATATACTTTTTAATTAATATTTTACTTAAAGCCGTTAAATACTTATTACCGTAAACCTAAAGCCTATTTTATTTTAAATTCTTTACTTTTCTTATAATATTACTGTTTTATACTTATTTTTTAATATTTATTAAGTTTAAACTATAATTATTACTTTCCTTTTTAATTATTATTACCATTTTATCTTTATATTTTATAAACTATAGCCTTTTAATTTTTTAACTTTCTTTTTCTTTTTTCATATTTTTTAATAATTTTAAATTCTTTTCCTTTAATTTCTATTTTCTAATTAAATATTTTATATCTTTTATTTTAATAAAGTTTTTAAATTTAATAAACTTTTCTTTTATAAATACTTTTATTAAACTATTAACTAATATCTTTTTAATAGTTAAATATTTTATTAAAATTTCTTTATACTATTATTCTTTTTAAAATTAATAGTTATAAATATTAATATATTAAAGCTTTATTTAAAAAATATTAAGGTTTATTATCTCTCTAAGAAGTAGAGCTTCTAAAAAAAAATTTCTTTTACAATGCTATACCTGGCGTTAGTTTTCTTTATAGTTGATCTAGTATGCCACTTGAACTGCCTGGGGCTACCGTTATGGTTATATGATTATTACATGCTTATTATATACTTATTATATAGCTAAACCTTTTACTATCAAGTTTAATAATAAGCTTGTATAATAATATTGTAGTTAAACCTTCTAAACACCTCCTTTACTATTAAATTGCTTATAACCATGCTAATAATTCCTTTACCGGCCTATACTAAAGCTAAATACCAATGTCTATATAAAGTTAAAAAGGATTTTATTTACTTTTCTTTACCTTTCCTTTCCTATATTATCTACTATATTCCTCTTCTATATTACTTACTATATTAAGACTTAACCGATTATAGTATTAAGTATAGGTCTGTCCTATACGATTTAACGATTAAAAGATAGCATTAATATAATACTAATATACAATCTACTATACTAAAAGCCTACAAGTATAAGATTCTAATATAGGATAGTAATAAGGTTAAATTGGCCGATATAATAATAGCTATACTAAAGAAAGATAGTAAGAAGTAAAATATAGGCCTTATCTATACTTAGAATTTAACTATATATAAGCTCGATACTTTATCTATCGAACAATACACTGAATTCTATCGATTTAAATAGGGTTAATTAAGCTCGATCGAAGATTATAGATTGATAATGATAATACAAAGACTTAAGATAAAACATTTATATAAAAAGATAAGGTAGAAGGATAGTTAATAAAGCTAATATCGATTGCAAGTATAATAGTAAAGGCTAAGATACTTTAATAGGTAGCTAATTTAATAGTATACTAAATAACTTGAAGATACTGTTGTATTGATTGTAAGTATCTGTATGTTATGTCTTGTATATATACCACCGAACCTTAAGATATTAAGGTTTATAGTTATTAACTAAATAATTTAAACGTTATTATATTATATTTAAATCCTATTATTATTATCTAATTCTATATCTAATTTCTATATTAAATAAATCTTATATATAACTTTTATAATAAAAATAATAATAATATCTTATTTATTAACTTTTTAATTAACAATTCTATTAAATAACCTTATAATATAAGCTTACAAGTTTTTTTAATTAATAAGGTTATTTATAAAAAAGGTATTAAAAATTTTTAAATTTATCTTTATCCTTTAATTTTAATATATAAATATTAATTAATAATAAATAACTTAATATTTATTTAATAATAAATTAATAAACTATATTAAAATTTATATTAAAATTAATTAACTTAAAAATTATAAAAGCAATATTTAGTTTATTAATAATAACTATATAAAAAAGTAAGTTAATAAGTTGTTAATAATAGTAAGTTTATTTATAATTAATTACTTTTTTATTAAAAATAAGCTTATTTTTAATTATTAAAATTCAAAATATTTTACTTAAAAAGTTATTATTAAAATAAATAAACTTATTAATATATTTATATTAAAAAAATTAAATTAATTTAATCGATTTATCTTTTAAAATCTTTATATTTAAAAATTATTAAAGGCTTTTTTTTCCTTTATAAAATAAAGTAAACTTAAAGTCTTTTTATGAATTTATATTGGGATAGGTATGGCCAATTACAGGCCTAAGGGCCCTGTAATTAGTGCTCACACATTAGCTTACAGTGCAATGGAAGTCTTATGCGTGATACCTATAGCTTAATGCTAGGGTATTAGAATACAGTACCTTGCAGGTACTGTAGGACAGAAATATAGTAGGTAAACAATTGTATTATAGTACTAGCCTTTTGTAAATCTACTATAATAATCTCTATAGTAGTATTTATACTTGACCTCTACTATATATCTACCGACTAACATATAGTGCCTTATATATCCTAGTAGGTAGATAGGCTAGAGTATAGCTTAGTTAACCTTAAGGTTTGCTAAGCCCTATAAACCACTTACTAAGCCTTCTGTAGATTCTAACTTATAAGGCCTATAGGCCTATAATTTAGTATAGTAATAATATACCTACTTAACTATAAGCTTACCAATTCTAAGCCAGTTTGGCTAGCTTAGTGGTTAGCTATAGGTCTTATAGATAGCTAAGTTAGCATAGTTTACAGCTCTCTAAAAATCGACTTACGGTTATATAAAAGGGCTGCAAAATCCAACACCCTCAACCCAAAGTGCAGGTTATCGTAGGGTTAGGGTTAGGCTACTTATACTGCCTATAGTAGTGGGCCTTAGTAGCCTAAATATAAAATTACAGGCAGTTTGGCTTACTAGTTAGTGGGATGTAGGCCTTTGAATAGCCCTGTAGTGAAGTAAGGTGCTGGGCAAGTACCGGGTAGCTGACGGGTAGGCTTTCCCACTTAAGCTTCCACCACGTAGTATAATAGCAGCCACCTACTATAAACTTAGGCCTCACAGGGACCTAGTTTAATAACTTTATATATTTTTAATTTTAATTTATATATAAACTTTATAATCTTTAATAATAATATAATCGTAAATAATTAAAAATTATAATTTTACTTTTTTATTTTTAAAGTTTAAAGACTTTTCTTTTTCTTTTTAAAGGTTTTCTTTTCCTTTACCTTCTAAAGTACTATAAATATTATCCTTCTTTATAATCAAAGCAATACTATAAATACTACCTTTTTTTATAATTAAAAAGTTTTTAAAAATTCTATTTAAAATTTAAAACTTTATACTTTTAATATTTTTAATAAATTTTATTACTATTTATTAATTAATATAATTAAAGCAAAAATATTAAATTATTAATAAAATAATAAAAACTAACTTTTTTCTTTAAATATAAAAAATATTATAATAAATAAATAATTTTAAAAGAATTATAATAAAATTAATATATTTAATAATTATTTAATTATAAATTTTTTAAAATAAAATAATTACTTTATTTAAAATACTTTATAAGTAATTTTTTAATCTTTTATTATTTTATTAAATCCTAAAACCTTTTAATATTTTAAATGAAACTAAATTAATAATAAAGTTCTTATAGTAAACTATATTATAAAACTATAAAGTCTTTAATTTTTATAAGATTTATATATAAATATCGATTTCTTTATAATGAATAATAAAGACTATTAAATCCTTTACTATAATATAGTTTCCTTAAATTATAAATCGAAAGTAATTAAAATAGTTAATTTTATTAAAAATATAAATAATAATATGTTAAGATAGGTGTTTCACAGGCCTATAGGTATAGACCTGTGCAGGGAACGGCGCAGAACACTGAGAGCGAAGAGGGCTTTGTCTGCAGCATACGACAGTGGCTGAGCACTGAAGGAATATGGATTACAGGGGCGATGCCCTGCAATATATAGAAGGTAGACACTGTAACATAGGCTTGTGAGGCACTGTAAGATGTGGTGAACCAGTATATTGAATTGACTTAATTAGCTAGGAAAATATCACAGTGAACAGTCGCGAGGGACAAGACCTATTATAGGTCTTTGGCCCTGTATTGCTCTCCGAATCTCTCTCCGTTCCAGGGCCCGAATGCCCGTTGAGTCCGCTAGCTGTAGGGCCTGAATGCCCGTTGAGTCCGCTAGCTGCAGGGCCTGAGTGCCCGTTGAGTCCGCTAGCTGCAGACTTGGCCAGCTGGCCAAGTCTGACTGTTGGGTGCGCTAGCCGGAAGCCGTTACAGGGTGCAGGGCGCTAACGTTTCACCGTTGCAGTGCGCTAACCGCCCGGGGCTTCGGGCTGCTTCAGGGGTCTGAAGACCACTGTGATTGCCGTGGCAGAGTGTTGGTGAGCGCTGTGATTCCAAGCCATTGGTTGTTGTCACAAGCGTGGAGGGGCGCGAGTGTGGCACGGGCCAAGCGACGGATAAGGAGCACGATAAGGATCTAGGGTTGAGAACGTAGATCCAAGGGATCTAGGATTCAGAACATAGATCTAGGATTTGGAACGTAGATCCAGGGGATCTACGTGTTGAAGGATAGATCCAGTGAGGAGAAAGAGCTTGGCATTTGAAATATATATACGGAGGAACTAGATAGCTCGTAGATAGTTCCGCAGTATGCAATCACAGCTTGTATCCACGGTATCTTGTGTTTACATTGAGACATCTTGTTGTGCACTGTTTAGCTGCACCGAACCAATTGTCAGAAGTTGCCTTCAACCGAGTATCCCTTTCAGAGGTTCTGTACAGGGGTTCGTCACAGTTGTTGTTGGCCCTGTAGGTTACAGGCCAAAATACACTGTAAAGTCCACAACTAAGTGCTGTATTTCAACATAATATTAAAATTAAAAATAATTAAATAATAAAATAAATAGTCTATTATAAAAAAGTAAAACTTTAATATTAATTACCTTAAAATTATTAAAAAAACTTTACCTTTTAATATTAAAAAGACAGCGTTTACTATTATATACTTAATATATTAACGTTTATAGTATATTATAGTAAAATATTAAACCTTTTACTTTTTAAATTAATTTCTTTAAAGTTTTTATTAATTATTACTTTTTTCCTTTCTTTTTCTATACTTTATTTTTTTACTTAGCTTTTTATTAATATTAAAAACTATGTTAATTAAAACTTTAACAAAAGAATTATAATAAAATTATAAATCTTTAAGAATCTTTTTAAATAAAATATAATAATAATTATTAATTTCGTATTTATTTTTAAAATAAACTTTATAAATTAAAAACTTTTTACTAAAAGGTCTAATAGTTAAACTAAAGTCCTATCTTTTTTATTTAATTAAATTTTTTTAATAATTATAATTTCTTTAACCTCAGTTACCTTTACTTTAACTTTAATCTTTATATTTATTATCTTTTTTTACTATATTACTATAAAAAGTTAAAAAAGTACTATAAGCTTTTAATTTTTTAATTTCTTTATAAGTATAAAATATCTTATCTTTAATATTTTTTATAATATTTTTAAAAATTAATTTACTAAAATATATATAAAACTTTTAATTTATTTTAAAATTAAAAGTTTATAAAAAAAAAAAAAGGTTTTTACTTACTTTTTTAAATAGGCTTATTAATTAAATAGTAAAATTAAAGGTATTAAAAGTATAAAATTCTTTAACTACATAAAAAACTTCCTTTTAAATAATTACTTATTTTTTTACCTTCTTAATAATATTAATAAATTTAAAGAATTTAATATACTTTCTAAACTTTTCTTAATAATAAAGGCAATATTTATCTTTATTAAAAATTATAGCTTTTTTAAAAGTATCAAAATTACTAATAAAACTATAATTACCTTTACAGTAAGTATTCTATAAACTTATTTTAATATAATTAATAATTTACTTATTAAATTTTGAAAAGATAACTTATATTTTTTTATATTTTTTTATTATCAGTTAAAAGTAAATAAAGTTAAATTTATATTTTTCTTTTTTTTTAATAGTAAGGTTATCTATTATATAAACTGATTTTAAAACCTTTACCGGTAAACTTAAAACTATTTTTTAATCTTCATTTCCTACTTTAATAATTAACTTTAAATATTAAATATAAATAAAGTATACGCCGAGTGTGGCGTTGTAAAAGATTTTTTTTTTGGAAGCTCCACTTCTCAGAGAGACATAAATAAAGTATTTTTAAAAATCTATTTTATATTACTTATAAACTTTAAAGTTATATTTATAATTAATAATTACATTATACTTTTTAATATACTTTACACTATAAATTCTTAAAATCTATAACTTTATTAATATAAAATATACTTTTTTAAATTAATATATATTTAATTATTTTAAATATAATATTTTAAAATAATTTCAAATATTTATTAATTATTAAATCTATTAAAGAAAACTATATTTTACTTTTTAATAACTATAAAAATAGTAATTAAATTAAACGTTATAATAATAAGTTTTTTATAATAATTTTATTAATAAATAAATCTTTTATAAATAGTTTTAAAATAAACTTTAAAATCAATACTCTAACTGTAAATTATAAAACAATATTATAAATAAAAAGTCTATTAATTCCGGTATTTTTATATAAAAGAAAGCCTAGATAGGAGCGGACTTTCAAACCGTATAACTTAAATCCTACTACTAAAATCTTAATTTCCTTAACAGTAAGCCTCCCATACTAATCTAACAAATTGCAAGCGCTGGTTTTCACACCTGGCATATGGAGCCAAGCAGGGAGTGGGGCGCCAGTGCCATAACACTGCTGCTGAAAACGATAAGCTAATTTCAATGTCGCAGTGACAGTTATTTTCAGACGACGTTATTTTCAGACGACGCTGAAAATAACATGAACAGCAGCAAAGGGGGTGAGGTGCAACGTTATTGCGACACCCCATAAGCGAGTCCGAAAACGGCAAAACATTTCCCTTGACTGGAAAGAACACAGTGACGGACACCAAGACTGGTGGAGGATTTCCTTGCATGGGATGGTTGATTTTAAAGTTGGGGTATGGTTTTCGGGTACCTTAATTTCTGGTTCGTTTTGGTCATGGTGACCCGTCCCTGATAATGTTTGGGTTTTCATTTGGTTTGATGTTACGACTTGCTATTTTTCTTTTGTTTTGGTTGGTTCATGTTTCAGCAATAGTTTTGGGACCCTGCAGGTTTTCTTATTATGACTTTCTGAAGCACACGAGGCGTTGTATAATTGCGAAACTGGGTTTTCTTGTATATTATCTTCTCATACTTCTTTCTACCTCTTAGAGATAATCTTTTGTTTACAGCTACTACCTGCCCTCGTGACTCTCGTGACTGCCTGCAATCACAACTTAGCATTCAACCATCCATTGGTGCTGTGAAACGTACTGCTCTCCAACAACCTATTCTTCCTTAGCTCTTTATAAACAAACTCCATATCATCCTCCCTCATCGCAAGCAAAACCTCCCAGTTTCCTTCTTCTCCCGTTTCTTTGTTTCCTCGGCGTCTCGGTAGGATGTTCATACTCCCCTCGTTAGCGCTCCACGTCTTCCTCACCCAACCCGGGCGACCGTCCTGTCCGGTGCCAGGGATACGGAAATTGACATCTGCACCGAGAAAGGCCCAGGAGGAGCAGTCGATGCCTGTTGTGGATTGGCGAACAGCGTTGGTGTATGCCTTTGCCAGGATATCTGGGGAGGCCGATGATAGCAGGGCCAGGTGGTCAGACAACTCATTGGATTCGTTCGACATGATAGATTTGACTTTGTGTCTTATTTTGAGAGCGGTGTTGGCGATCGTTGCAATATCGAGAGCGTCGGAGGCTGGTAAAAGTTCGGAAACGGGGCAGGTGGTGACGACGCGGAGGAACATGTTACCGAAGTAGGTGTTTGGAAGGTGGAGGGGGGGGCGGATGTTGACTGCTGTTGCGAAGGCTGTTGTTGTTGTTGTTGTCGCTGGGTTGAGGGTGTTGGAGAGGCGGTGGTGGCGGGCGCGGGTGACGGTTGTCCAGATTAGGGCGTTGAGTGTATCGGTTGGGGAGATGAATGCGGGGTGGAGGTGTTTGCGAGCGGCTTGGTGGAGGTTGTGGATTGTAGAGGGATGGAAGGTTAACACTTTGGCGGTGCAGGGAGTTGTGGGCGTGGTTGCGAGAGGTGGAGGAGGGGGGGAGAAGTTGTATTCTGGAAGAGAAGGTACTAGGGTTGGAACTAAAAGTGTTCTGGCATTGAAGGCCTTATGTAGCTCCGTACAGTTTGCGTCTTCGATTGTGACGGAGAGTCCGCAGTCGCTTGCAATGGTGTGGAGAATTTGGATCAAGCTCATGCCATCGGAGATGCTATGATGGGTAGCAATGCACAGAAGAAGGCCGCCATCGATGAAGTTGGCTTTGAGTGTGAGCGGGTGGCAAGTATCACCGACCTTGGGATGGGCAGGAGAAAGAGAGAGAATGTCTTTGTCCATCAAGACAGGAGGGATACCCAGTTCGGCCAGTTGTTGGTATGAGTGAGAGAACTTGCCCTTGGTCAAGATTTCATGGCGGAAAACCTCATTGGGGAAGATGCTGATATTGAAGTCATAGTGATTCTTGGTGTATACAAGTCGAGTCTTGCTTGAATGGACCTGGTGCATGATTTGACCGGCAAGGAATGGCCAACGTCTAAACACCCTCTGTAGGCCTTGTTGGAGGTGCTCTACTGCTGCCGGTATTTTGTCGGTGCCAGGGAATGAAAAGCCGTACACAAGTCGGCTGTAGATGGTTGGCGCGTGTTCATCGAGTATGGTGAGCGGAAAGGTCTCCAGGAGACGAGCAATCCAGACCTCTTTCGGTGTTTGTGGGTTCATAGTGTGGACCTGACTAAGTCTTAATTGTACTGTGTGCGGAAGTATTCTTTCATGAGCGGCTCAGCTCTGAAGAAGCAAGGTAGGTACTTTCGCTATGTGGTCTATCACGGTATTTATGGTCGAAACGTTTACCATGTCGCACCGAGGAATCTTGCTCTTCTTTGACCTCGATAGTGGTCGATGCGGCATTTCCTATGTTAGTAGGTCATTCGCAAAGTTCAGCGGTTTCAAGATTTCCCACTTTGTCACAGTACGTTGCACACCGACTTTTCTTAAACGTTCTTAGGAAGTACAAGGCTAGTAAAAGGTTAGGACGAGGAGGCTATTTTTCCTGAGATGGGATCAATGGAATAGATGTCTGCCCGGAGAAATTATGACAATTGGCAGCAACTTCTTCAAAACCATTAAAAATCAAGCAAACATCCTCAAAATGTTGAGACCTGCGGTCAAACCCATTCGGGAAGTGGGCCATGCCACCCTTGAAGTGGACAAGCGCAGCCATGAGATATCAGGGGTCAGGGAAAGGAGGTGGCGCGATGATGATCGCGAGCCACATGTGGCTGGATATCTCGACTACCTTACAGGGAATAGCGCCAAACTGAACCAGATGTTATCTGTAAGTTAGGGAACTGCTTCCTAAGTCTAACAACAGCGACGGTCCCATTTTCC
This sequence comes from Apiosordaria backusii, assembly GCA_030549205.1. Taxonomy (NCBI): domain Eukaryota; kingdom Fungi; phylum Ascomycota; class Sordariomycetes; order Sordariales; family Lasiosphaeriaceae; genus Apiosordaria; species Apiosordaria backusii. The sequence goes on from JAUKTV010000031.1 coordinate 55,226, forward strand.
AGCCTCGGCAGGCGTAGATGCGTTGGGGCTGCGGTCCTTCGGCGAGCTGATGATGCCCTAAGGTAGGTATGATGATGTGTCGGAGTTTTTCGGCATCGGGGTTGGGACATATAAGACCGGCCTCGCTCAAACACTCAGCCTCGTGTTTTAACCATGCATTCTAGCAACTACTTTGCCCGACTTTTATCTCCCTGTATTCACTATGTCTACTGCAATCCCCACAACCCAAACAGCACTTGTGGGCTCGCCCACAGGCGACATCGTCCTACCTATCACACAACGTTCCTGTCCCTTCACTTGGAGATGACATGATCCTTGTCAAGACTGCTGCGGTCTCTGTCAATCCAGTTGACACCAAAATGGTCGGAGGCTATGTCACGCCTGGGTCTATTGCGGGATGCGATTTCGCTGGCAAGGTTGTTGCTATCGGTTCCGCAGTTAAAAGCATCGCTATAGGCGACAGAGTGTGCGGGGCTGTCATGGGAATGAATCCCCTCCAACCTGACGTCGGTGCCTTCGCAAACTAGGTCGGGCAAGAGCCGATCGTGTGCATTATACCAGGTATTTCTTTGGATGGAATCAGCTTTCAGATTTTCTTTGCCGACCTGGAAAAGGCCTACATGGGGTTGCATCTTCCACTTCTCCTAATGGAATCGCAGTACCGGTCTTTTGCTGTCCAGCAACGTCGCGACTACGAGTCTGGCAGGATGATGGGTGACATCGACTACTATCGCAAGATGATCCCCGACTCCAGGGTTGAATCAATACCCCTATTTTCGTTCTCTAAGCTGCGGGCCAGGAAGACATTGGACCAGTACGGCTAAGTAACAGACACCTTCCCCATCGCTACCTACCTACAGATGCTGACACGATTCCACAGAGAACATCGAGTCGATGTTCGTTTGCAGCCCAGCGTCACGACCAAAATCAAGCAGCTGGCACGGAAGAATCACTCCACATCCTTCCACGTGTACTTGGCTGCTTTGCAGACCCTGCTGTTCCGTCTTCTGCCTGAACCTGACAGCCTTTTTATTGGCATTGCAGATGCCAACCGAACAGACAAGAGATTCATGCATAGTATTGGGTTCTTCCTCAATCTTCTTCCGGTTCGTTTTGACAGGCCAGCAGCGGGTTTCAAGTTCGGCCAAGCCGTGAAGGAAGCACGCAACAAGAGCTTTGCGGCTCTCGAACACTCGGCACTTCCCTTCGACGTTCTGCTTAATGAGCTCAACATCAACAGACCCGCTGATGCCACGCCCATTTTCCAGGTTCTGATGGATTACCGCCAGGGTGTTCAAGAAAGAACGACGTTCGCGGACTGCAGGGCCGAGGGCGAGAGCAACTGGCACACTGCTAAGAGCGGTTATGATGTGGCATTCGATGCCATTGAGAATCCTGCAGGCGACTCTCTCTTGACTTTGAAGCTGCAGCAAGGTCTCTACTCACCACAACACACTGAGCTTCTTTTGGCCACATACGTGCATCTACTGGAAGCGTTCACAAGCAGCCCTTCTCTCGATGTACCGCTTGATGGGCCTCCATTGTGGCCAGAGGCAGAAGTCAAGAAGGCGATTGAGACTGGCTTCGGTAAGATATTTTCCTCAACCGTCATTTTTAACGAGTTGACGTGCTAACGCATTTTTGAGGCGAGTCAATGCTCCAAAAATGGCCCGAGACGGTATCGCATCGCATCGATGACATGATCAGAGAGAACCCGCACAAAGCAGCCATCAAGGATGGTCGGGGCCACTTCCTCACCTACCGAGACCTGGAACAACGTGTCGAGGCAATGTCAAGAAGGCTGGTGGAAGAGGGAGAGTGCCACAATAAGATCATGGGCGTTTTCCAAGAGCCAGCTGCGGATTGGATCTCTTCTCTACTTGCCATCTTCTGTGTTGGTGCGACGTACCTACCACTTGACACGCGGCAATCGATCCCTCGCCTTTCCAGCATCATTGAGCAGACGAAGCCCATGTTCATCTTGAACGATTCGACGACGGCGGAAAAGACCAAGCTCCTCGCCGTGGACAGCAATACCCAGTTCATTGACATCTCCACCCTGCCGAAGTCCACGCTCTCAGTTACTTAGTCCACGCACTCTGGCAAACGCTGCCAACTCGTCGTCTCCAGCTGTTGTTTTGTTTACTTCGGGTTCAACGGGAACACCCAAGGGTATTGTCATCCGACACTCGAGCTTACGGGCGCAAAGCGAGGCGTTCTCACGCACCTACAGCCTTCCCAAAATTGCTACCAAAGTCCTCCAGCAGACGGCCTACACCTTTGATCTAGCGCTGGAACAAATCCTGACGGGCCTGTGCAACGGAGGGTGTCTCTATGTCGTGCCTGCGGAACATCGAGGCGATCCTCTTGAAATAACGAGATTGATGGTAATGGAAGGGATCGATTATACTGCCGCAACTCCGTCGGAGTATGACATGTGGTTCCAATTTGCATCTGACAATCTCCGCCGTTGCACATCGTGGCGCACCACTTTGGCAGGAATGGGTTTGGGCAGTTTTTGGTGTCTCATCGGCTGGTTGTCAGTTCTGAGGCTGGGGAGGTGGTTTCGGAGAGATGATTTATTTCTTGATGACGGCTTGGCGTTTGTAGGAAAGGGGAAGGCGTTTTGTTTCGCGTGTTTTGTGTCATGAAATTTGGTTGATATATAAACTTTTATGCCAGGTCATAATATTTATGCAGCGCTCGGACCCCGCTATGCATTTTACTTGTGCCAGATATGTGGGTCTATCTCAGGGGAATGGCCAGGGATCCTCCACGACATATCAACGCTATTCTGACAACTCATTTCATAGCAAATTAGCTGATGTTGAATTGGTGCAGTGGTTAAGCCCACGAGCCAGCTGCAACTTTGGCAAAACACGATCTTGAAGAACTCTCAGGTTCGATCCCGAGGAGGAGCAAAAAATCCACGCCCCCCAGACGACCAAACAGATGCCAGAAAGACGCACGAAGAGAAACAATACCGTTGCGCAGAGCACAGAGACAAAAGAGAATGAATCTCAGATCAAAAGTAGACCAAAGCGGCCGTTTGTGTGTGTTGCGACCAAGTGTCTCGATGAGATGCCAGCTAATTGGCTCAAGGGGCCGATTCCCCTTCAGCCCATTTTTTGCTGGCCTACCAATGAGACGTCTTGTCTTGGGGATTGGGTTGAGCTAGGCCAGCAACAGCAATTATCTAGGACCATGTGTAAGCTTATGTCACGTTGAGTTATTTTTGATGTCTAGCACTCATGGTCCTAGCCGTTTGCGTATCATGTTTAAATCTGGGCCTATATGCGAAATGGAGGTTCTTTGTTGCGGCTGATGTGTGGGCAAACAGGATCTTCCAACAAGCTGATTTCCCGCGTTTTGATGTGATGTCTGGTTTATGTGCATCCATACCTATATTGTGACGGCCATTCCTCGGCTTTGAAACTATGAGTATGTTATGTCACAGAGCCGTCCACTGGCCCATCCAGTCGGGACATGAATTGCATGTTTAACTTGAACTTGGATAGCACGCATCAAACCGAAACTGCGTCAATTCAATTGTCCAATCGAGATGTCAAGAATGAGTAGGATCCAATTCCGTCAGAGCCTCATCTAGAATTCTTTGTTGTCTCCACAGATCCAAAGCTTCAGAAGGACCAGCTTAGCTGAGCTAGAGCTCGAGAACAATGAGCTCGTTAGCAAGTGAATGCCAGCGATATATACCACTCCCTAAATTCAAGTCATTGCTCGTTCTAGTATGCCATTTTCTTGCAGCATCAACCGATGCTTCACTAAGGTAATCGCCCATCATGACATTCATCCCATCCCTCATATTGCTTGCCCTAGCCGCATCACGGCACGCGGCCGCTCAAATCCCGCAACCGACCTTCAACACGACCACCTGGACAAAGCCCTACCAATCCCTCCTCCAATGCCTCTCCAACTCCACCTCCCCTTTTATTACTCTAACCGACCTCCAGTGGCCCACCTACGCGACAACCTTCAACGAGCGCCTGCAGTACATCCCCGCCGCCATCTCCCTCCCCAACACCACCGAGCAAATCACCGCGGCAGTCAACTGCGCGAGTAAGTACGGCATTCCCGTGCAAGCCAAATCAGGAGGACACTCCTACGCTTCATACAGCACCGGTGGTCGCAACGGAATACTCATGATTGATCTTGAGAATTTCAATTCCATCTCCCTGAATAACAGGACAGGTGTAGCTGCTGTTGGGGGCGGGGTGAGGTTGGGGAATTTGGCGCAGGGGATTTGGGATCAGGGACGGAGGGCGTGGGGACATGGGACGTGTCCTGGTGTGGGGATTGGTGGGCATTTCACGCATGGGGGGTATGGGTATTCCTCGAGGGCGTTTGGCCTGGCGTTGGAGCAGATTGTTGCGCTGGATGTGGTGTTGGCGAATGGGAGTTTTGTGAGGGTTGATAATGAGACGTTGGGGGATGTTTATTATGTGGGTGATTGCCCCTTTGACCCCTGAGTTTGGTGTGATGGTGTGGCAGAGGTGGATTTCTCCGCTTCCCCCTTTTTTCTCAAAACCCTAACCCTTTGTTTGTCAACCTGGGCGCTTCGGGAGTAACTGACATGATTTTCTGCAGGCCTTACGCGGAGCAGCGGACTCGTTCGGTATCGTCACGACTTTTTACCTGCAAACATGGCTGGCACCAGAAGTCGTCATCAATTTCTCGTATTCCTTCCCCCAGGCTCTCGCATCAGTCGAAAACGCAACAGCCACCTTTATGGAAGTTCAGAACTTTTCGCTAAACTCTCCAGTTGTCGACCGTAACTTGGGGCTGGGAGTAACACTTGGAGGGAATGCCACCTCGTATCTCGTTCATGGGACCTATTTCGGGTCGATCGAAACGTTCAACAAGACCATTTCCCCTGCCTTGTTGGCGGCCATCCCTGTTCCACCGGCTCTGAATGAGAGCTCCGTTGAGCCGACTGACTGGATCACATCGCTGACTATGCTCGGCGGTGAAGCGAACCTGACGGTGCCCTTGCATGGATTCGTGCAGCAGGATAACTTTTATGCGAAATCGGTGTCGACAAATGTTTCGTTTGCGGAAGAGCCGATAAGGAAGTTTTTCAAGTATGCGTACAGTGTTGGGCGAGGGCGGAATGCGCCGGTGTCATGGTTTAGTATCATCAATTTGTATGGTGGGCCAGACAGTCAAATCGGTGCTGATGGGAGGAATGAGAGCTGGGCGGCTTATGCTGGATTTGATGATTTGTGGGTGGTGCAGAATTGTGAGTTTTTTTGCTTGTCCCTCTTGGTCCCGCCCACTGCAGCATGATCTTAACGTCAAAATTCACAGATGGAAACGTACCTCTTGACCAAATCTTTCCTCAGCGTGGTGTCCAGTTTCTAGAGGGTCTCAATGACGCCATGACCAACGCTATGAACGGGTCGTATAGCGCCTACCTCAATTATATTGATCCCGAGCTGGATCGGGATGAGGCATGGCACTTGTACTATGGCGAACCGTTGTTCCAAAGATTGAAGTCGCTTAAAAGAGAGATTGACCCAGAAAATGTGTTTTGGAACCCGCAGAGTATTCCTGAGTGGAATGACACGTGGGTCGCCTCGGGCAACTAAGGGTTTTCCGGTTGATGATACCACTTAGGCGGAGAGCTGAATCATGAGGCGAAACGGGAGGGAAAGGTGAGTTGGCAGGGCAGAGCAGGATCCTCGAAGCAAGTGAGTCGTACCAGACCCAACTGAATGGGAGTAAGATGCGACGGCGACGTCGTTACCCCCATGATTCAGCATCCTATCAAAGCTCTCAAGGCTTCATCTCTTGCTCTTCGTATCAGGCGGTTATCTGCTCGAGGCGCGTGAAAGGCTGGAAACATTAGCAAGATCAATGGATACTATTCGAACTACCTGAGCTCTTTGAATATCGGCAGGTGTAACAATCCGACCAGTTCACTACCCAGCTTTCCATTCGTATAATGACTTCTCTGAGTGACCGAACGATGCCGGACGAGGGGGTTATCAACGGCCAACTCACGGCATCGGAACATTCGTTTCATTGTTTCTGTTATGGGTCAGTGCCCTGGGCTAAGGTGGGCTGAGTCATAGCCTCAGCCGGTCACAGGTCGGCTCAACACTATAGATTACGCGGAGGAATTCTAAATAAGCGTACCAACACTCGGGGTTTTACGGCGTTCCGTTCAATTTAGCGTGGAGGTCCGCAGGTAGGATTGGGATTTAAAAGGGTAAACAATTCCTGTATTCTATTGAAGTCCTCCATCGATCAATATCAATATTATATTTGACCTGTGGGACCACAACAGTTTCACCCTAAGACCGGGGAAATGACCAGAAAACGTGGAGTGAAGTGGCCACTGGGTCGCTGCATTGGCCACATTCTCTGCCGTGGTGAATAGTTGACCACCACCTTCATCCTATCTCGGCAACGATATTTTTGTAAGGTAGTCACTCTGGTATTCACCATGACCCACTTTCACTTGATCTGTTTGCGCTCATTGCTCCTGCACCTCGTGATGCCAAGTCGCGCTTCATCTCAAGTCTGACCCGGCCGCAATGCGTTCGTCAGGTATTGACGATGGCCACAGCTGGCCCCTGAGGCGATTCACATGAGTGAAATGGCCCCACATCTCTTGTCATTCACTTCAACTTGCTCCTTCAGTCAATGGAGCACCCACGAGGGCTTCAGATCGGTTGCTCTTCACAGGGCTATATATTCTGAAGCTTCAACCGCCTTCCACTGTTTCCCCTACACATCACATCCTCATCACGATCAACACCAAGATCAACGAATATCCCCATCACCGATCCACTCAACACACTCACTCAATCAAACACCTCACCTCATCTCTCAAGATGTTCGCTCTCTCTGCCATCGTCCTTGGCTTTGCCTCCCTCGCTGCCGCCGAGGTTCGCAACATCACGCCCCACGATCAGTTCAGCTCTTCCATTGGTGTTCTTGGCTGCAAGATCAACACCAATCGCGTCGCCTACTGGCCCCAGGCTGTCGACTGTGACAACATCTGCGTCCGTGTGAGCTATCAAGGCCGCTCTCTTGAGCTGCTCCGCATCGATCAGTCCGGCGGCGCCAACGATATCTCCTATGACGCTTGGAACTACCTTGTCTTTGGTAAGAGCGCTTTGGACGAGCCCCATGCTGGTGGCGGCTTCAATATGGACGTTCAGTTCGTCAACGCCGACCAGTGCAAGCACCTGCTCACCGACGGCAAGCTTGCTCTCTCTGCGCCCAACAGCATGAATTTCATCAGCTCGTGCATGGCCCAGCCTAGCTCGTGGGTCGCTCGCAACTATGTCGCCGTCAACCTCAAGGACTCTCTCTGCAACTGCGGCTACGATGAGGTGTGCAGAGTTCCTCCTCCCAGCGAGGGCAACCAACCAATCTGCCCCCATCAGCTCGGCACCACCGGCCCATTCAGGGGAGATTTCGTCTACAACATCCTGTACCCCTCCGGCAAGCGCGTGCCCGCTGCCGGCGCCGGCGTCTGCTAAGCTCATCATCACACGCATCGCACTTTTCGTTTCGCTGATGGGTGACTGGATTTACCATCAGCATGGAACAGGGAGAACTGGATTGGGAGGATCTTATAAGCGGGAATTGGGGTGATTTGCATCGCATTGGGCGTTGGGATATGGCTTTCTGATTTTCCTGCGGAGATACCCTAGAGCCTCGTCCTAGTATGACGGGAATGAATTGATCTTCATTCACTAAGACCTTCTACTCGTGATTATCTGACTTTTAACCATGGCGTGTTTGGACGGAACCATCCAGTCTCCCGAGGTCTGTTTGATGATCGACATGCCGAAATCCGAGCCATGTGTTGTAATTGGACTAACAAATTGCACAATGCATGCGTCTTGCAAGTGAGCCTGAAATTTAGGAGCTTGACGTTAGCACTGCTTGATACCTTGGTCTGCTTGATGTTTTCCACCCGAGGGGTAAGAAAGGGGTGGTTACAGGCTGACAAATCTTATCCTCCGTGGAAGCTTACCTTACAAAGAACATCCCACATTACAACATCAGGGCTCCTTCGCGAACGATTGCACAACATCATACTACATTTGCATTACATCATTGCATCACCGAATGTTATAGGTATATATGGAACATAGATCCCCTTCTACCTATCTACCTTACCTTCTACCTTTTCTCTAAGCCCATTTCCACATCATCGCTCTCCTCGTACCTAGGTACCTTACCAGTTACCAAACTTACTAGCACCGACTCATCATCCGACTGCACAAAACCTAACATTCGCAATGGCCCCCATCAAAGTAGCCATCATCGGTCTCTCCGCCTCCGCCAAGACAGCCTGGGCTTCCCGTGCCCATCTCCCATATCTCTTCTCCCCCTTGGGTCGCTCCAAGTTCGAGGTCATCGCCCTCCTCAACTCCTCCACCGAGGCTGCCCGCGCTGCCATTAAAGCATACGATCTGCCCCCCTCCACCAAGGCGTACGGCTCCGCTGAGGACCTGGCCGCCGACCCCGAGGTCGAACTTGTCATCACCAACACTCGCGTCGACAAGCACATCGAGACTGCTCTTCCCTCCGTCATAGCTGGGAAGGATGTCTACATCGAATGGCCTCTCGCAGCAAACGCCGCCGATGCCAAGAAGTTGGCAGATGCAGTGAAGCAGCATGGTGGGCTGGGGATCGTAGGCTTGCAGGGACCTCTTGGTCCGCTGCCAAACAAGCTCAGGGAGGTCATTTCCAGTGGGAAGATCGGAAAGGTGCTGAGCTCGGAATTCAGGGCCAGTGGAGGAATTGATGCGCGTGATAGCGTGCCGGCTTCGTTGTCGTATTTCACCGAGAGGAAGGTTGGGGGATATGTTTATACTATCGGGTTTGCGCATCGTGAGTCCTCATAGCATTTCCAGACTCACCTTAAAACAGAGGCTAACATTTTGTACCTTGACAGAATTCGACCTCGTCCAATCCGTCCTCGGTGATTACAAAACCGGCCCTGACGCACCGCAAGGCTTCCTGCAGATTCAGCGCCCTCAACTCAAGGTCATTGGCGAGAACAATGCTGCCGTAGAGACCGTCACATCTGACGTGCCCGACCTGATCTTTGCTCACGGGTACGTCGAGTCGGGCGCCAGCGTGCACTTCAGGTTCCGTGTCGGCCCGCCTTTCCCCTCTGAACCTGCTTCGGTTTGGACTATCGCGGGAACGAAGGGGGAGATCAGGGTCGTGGCTCAGAGCTCAACATTCATTCACATTTGGGATGTGGCTGATCCGCAGAAGTTTGAGGTGCATGACTTTGAGACGAATACTCTTAAAGAGGTGGAGTGGGATTTTGAGGACTGGCAGAAGGAACTTAATATTCAGGCGAGGAACATTGGGGCTATCTATGAGGATTACTATGAGGTGAAGAAGAATGGCAAGGAGAGGAAATTCCTTAGCTTTGATGACGCTCTGAAGAGGCATGAGCAGCTGGAGGAGATTTTGGCAAACGGGCTGAAGGAGTAAACAGCGACAGTTGTGAGGCACATTGGGTTTATAGAAGGGGAGTCTATGTTTACTGGGTTTAGGTAGTCTTTTGTTGATATGGTTGGTTTTGCACAACATATTTCAGCACTCAATAGTCCTTCAATATGATGCGGTGTCAAATCAAGCGCCCCTTTCCTCTCAATAGTTATTCTCGAGATCGTCTGGCAAACCACCTTTCGCATTTCCTCGATTGACTGATCGCGCTCTTCTAGATCGCCCAAGTCGTCGAGCAGCTTCCACGGTCTCATGCAGTGATACCCATTCTCCTCTCCATCCTTAGCCATATAAGCAAACATCGCCGACATGCCGTCCGTCCACCTCAAGTCATCTGCCCTTTGAATCCATTGGCAAGAGTCCGGATGCCTCGAAAAGTCGAGTATGCGTGCGGCGATTCCGGCCCCAACGGCGGTTGCAAAGGAAGTCCCTGTTAACGGTTCACTGCAATCGTCTGTATGAAGTGTCACATCCTCTCCCAGACCTGCAAAGTTGTATCCTCTGGGACTTGGCTTGGGGTTAAAGGACGAGGGCCTGATGTTAGTGTCGGTGGAGAACGTAGCGATAACATCGGACATCATGGACACAGGGAACGCCACAGCAGCTACTCGTCTTAGACCTCTATAGTCTCCAAAGCTTCCTTTTCTTAATACCTTACTTATAAGGCTTTAAGAAAGAGAAGAAGCTAGGAGACTTCCTATTTTATATATATAGAAAAGAATAAATGACGACGGCCTCACCACCATGCCCGAGCATCACCACTTTCTGTGGTTCCTAGAAAAACAGTATCTTAGGCTTGATGAGCCCTTGAGATTGAGCCAATAGGAAGGCTTATTTCATCCCACCGAAAAATAAGGAAGGCTTGTCTTGGCTTAGTGGCTTATCTCATGAGATGAGCTGAATTTGTCTCGGTTCATTGATCACACTGAGTAAGAGCAATCAAGTAGTAGTGGGGGAAGCAAAGGTGGAATTTTTTTACTGCAGCTATGACCCTAACCCCCTATAGAGGGTAATGCCTCCTTAAGATTTTCCTAATGCCCCCCCTAATGGATCCCTTGTCTTATTCGGTAGAAAAGAAACCTCCCTAATTTGATTGCTATGGTGCGGGGGTTGTCCTGATCCTCAGGGCAGACAACAGAAGGACAGACTTTGTAGGGGCCCTTTGCCTCTCAGATTTCCGCGTCGACCTCTTCATGGGATTCTCCTCTGTCGCCGCCTCTTATTATATGGCCGACCGTCGTCTTCCACTTCCGGGGCTAGGCGAGACTTGGCTAGCTCGGAAGCCGCCCTCTGACGGGTTTCTAGGATGAGGTCCAGGGCCAGGCGGATGTCGTTCAACCGTGCTCCCCGACCCCATGCGAGGATGGCCAGCACCCGCTGACGGAATCTGGTAAAGTGCTCCGGGCTGGACAGTAAGAATGAATCCACGCGCTGAATGTAGACGGTCTGATCGTTCTCGTCTCTCCACGATGCGTATAGCTGTGCGAGATTGTTGTCCATGGCGAGGCTGTAGCAGAGGTTGAGGACGCGTCCGCGGTACCCAATCTCGCCAAGTACCGTATTGAGCTGGTCGACGGCCTGAACGCATGCGGCCGAGGCACCGGCACACTGATTGGCAGCCGTCCAGAGATCTCCTCCTGTGCCACTCGCTGCTTTGAGTTCGATGCTGAAGAAGGGAAACAAGAGGTCGAGGTACCCCTCGGCGTAATCTGGAATCTGCTCGTGGAGCTCTTTCAGAATTAGGAGCTGTGCCGAGGTGAAAACGGGCTGCCTCGCGTAGCCATAGAGCAGGTCCGGCCGTGGTTGGGAGACCGGAAACCTAGCCGTGGGGAGGCAAGGGAGAAGGTGCCGAGCCATGGGCATGCCAAACAACTCCTTCAAGCCTACGTCCTCGCCTTCGAGGAAGACGTACTTGCGGAAGAAGTTAGCGACCTGGCTCTCGTAGCACTGAAGCCGCCCTAGCGCATCCAGTTCGTAGACGGCCGCGATCGATTGATCAAGGGTCCATCTGGGTGCATCGGGCACAGCCTGCACCATCTGTTGGAAGCAGGCAGCCACGGCGCCGGGTAGTGGGTCGGAGGGGTGTCGGAAAAGGATCTTGTTATCCTGAAGGCAGTTCATGCGGTAACCCGGATTGCGGACGGTGCCCTCCATGTGTTCGCTAAGGCTGTCTTCGCTGAAGTTTTCTGTGTCGAAGTCGCCCGTGTCGAGACTATCCCAAGGGTAGAAGGGAGGCTGATGGAGGAAATTTGGCCTTGTCTCAAACTTCCCCGGCTCTGATTGTGTCGCCTGGGCTGTCGTAGCTGTATCGCTCACGACAAAGTCGGCCTGACTGTCGTGTGTGCCTGACAGCTCCTCATTAAAGTTTTCTTGATTATCCCAAAGGTAGAAGGGAGACTGCCGGTGATGTTCGAGGAAATTTGGCCTTGTCTCAAACTTTCCCGGCTCTGATTGTGTCGCCTGGGCTGTCGTAGCTGTATCGTTCACGACAAAGTCGGCCTGACTGTCGTGTGTGCCTGACAGCTCCTCATTATACCTGTGGGCAAGTCGGAGCGAACGGCGCGGCTGCATTGTGGTGTATCCGGGTTTTCTGTCGCTCTTTGTAGTTTGTTTTGCTGCTGCTAGCTAGTGCTGGAAACTGTCCGACGAGGGAACGTGTGTTCTAGGGTAATCTAGGGCAAAACACAGTTTTACTTATCCCCTTCTGGCAGACAAAGGGTGTCCTCCTAGCCGCTGTTTACAAAGAGAGCATTTCTCTTTGTCTGACAAGCCTTACCGGGCTCCCCGCCTGCCTGCCACCCAGAGACGAAGGCCGAGGTGGCGGGATTTCAAAACTTCCCTGAGCGTTTGGACGGTCTCGGCAAGTCATCACTAAGAATGTTGTGATTCGGGGACCGTGAATCCTCCTGGACACAAGAACATGGACAAGGGAACAGAGGCCCGGCTACACATCGAAGGACTCAATACATGCCCATCTTGTCCAGTGTGCTGTAGGTATACAGACTGGTCCAAGGCAGGCGACGACCTAGTAGGCTGGCCCAACGGTAAAAGACACCCTAGGAGAACTGCGAACCTGAAGGTCAAGAGTGGATACCTCGAGCGGTCAAGTCAGCAGCGAAAGGACGGCCTACTAGAACTTGGTTGTACTCGGACAACCAAACGGCAATAACCGCATGCAAATACCGGGCGGCATTAGGCTCACAGAAGGAGGCGCTGGAGGTCCAGAAGATCCTGAAGAGCCCGAAGGGAAGGATACAAGTTTGTAGAAGCAGAGCCCAGAAATTTCTCTTCTTTTATGTAGGTAGCAATAATAGCAATCAACAACAATTGCCACCAAGCGCGTTGATTGCGTGCCTCACAGGTTATGCGCCCTCATCAAGAATAATCCCCTTTCTACAACCTTTTCTTTCAATTCTTGCGAAAGACCAACAAAGGGATTGGTTATCGGTGAACTGCGAGCGCCAACGTCCTCGAAAACCGTACCAACCGCGCATCCGGCAATTCTGCAGCACGACAAACGCAGCCATTCACTGGGCCCAACAAAGCCCCGCCGACAACGCCATTCACTCACGATATACACCCTTCATGTCAACATCGAAGATCGACTCCGTTTCGAGAAGACACACATCAAATACACTATTGACCAACTAGGCCGTCTCTTTGTAGCACTCAAGGAGCTAGAGGCCACTTCTGCAACAATATCGGTGAGGGAATCTACTCGTACACTAACGTCAGACGAAAAAGAAGGCAACGGGTCTGGATTTCGAACAAATCTAGGTAGAATAGCTGACAAGATGCGACCCATGCCATCACGCTCAAGCATAGCCTCATCAGTTCAAACAACACCTACTGTAGGTATTTTCACGCTTTTCTCGCTCCTTGAGATTCTCGATGGACTCCAGATAAACCGATGCACGAACAATTGACACAGACAACACCAGTGTTGCCTCGGGTGTTAGTTCACGCTTCGACTCCCTGGACGACGATGATTCTTCGCCACCTTCGTATTAGATTCCCGAAGCGTCATCGTACCCTGAGTTACCAGTGCGGGAGCAAGCACCATGTCGGTATTGCTCGAAGAGCATTCACGGCGGTGGCCCGAATATCACAGCCGTCTTATCGAGGTGGAGGTGGGTTAACACTGGCCCTGGCAAAACAGCCGTGTTCATTATCGTACAACGCTTCGGCGCTAACTCTCTGTACCTTAACCTAGAGAACACATTGATGGACATCTTCACCCATTGTGCCAGATTGTCACACGGCGCAGCAAGTCTACAATAGCCATGACGAATGGCATGAACATCTAATCATTGCGCACAAAAGCACTCAATGGCAATGTAGCATATGTCCACGCCCTAAGACTGCAGGATCGATCCAGAGAGTACTATTCCATACTCGACAAGATTGGGAACCGCATATCAACACTAACCATCCCGGCGCTATGAGTGACGAGCAAAATTTCCTTTGTATCGGAATTAGCTCAGAGGAGGGTTTTGCGTCTTCCTCCGTGCCCTATATGCGGGGAGTATTCAGAAAACGACGAAACGAAAACGATCCTGCACATCTCTAATCACTTGCGGAGTTTTGCTCTCTGTTATCACTCCCCAGGATCGCAGTTACCCTCGACAAGATTAGTATCCCAAGTCTGGAAAATCAGCGCATTCAATGGAATCCCACTCGGACTTTGTCCTCACAACACACTTCTCCTGGGCCGGATCTACGACCACAGATTTCCCCTGACCCAACGAGTACAAGCAAGCAGCAATCAAGTGCTGTTCAGTCAGGTATTCGGCTTGCGCGCCATTTATTCAGGTTGCGCATAGCAATCTGGAACATGGAAAACACTCATTTGTCGGACGCATCACTTGTCGGAGCGAAGCGACGAGATGCCTTGAATCCACTCGGGGACATGCAGTACATCGTGATGAATTATTGCCTAGCAGATAAGTCGGCATAATGGACCGAAGATGAGCTGTAAACTACATTGTGATACAGCTAGGACTGCTGGAAAAGTGTGACTGGCTTCGAGGATAACGACAGGGCCCATGGCTACATGTATCAAGGCTTTTGAATCTGAACAACCGTACAGGTCGAGATGGGCTGGTCCTGACAGCGCAGCAATCGTCAGCCAAAACCCACTAAAGGATAAGGTATCCTTCCTTGGCTTCTCTATTTCTGACAAAAGGCTCAGCCCCAAGCAGGCTTTGAGGCAGCCAACCACCAGAAGCGCAGCTCCCACATACACCTACCCCTCTTACCGCCAAACCAAAAACATCATTCTATCGTGACGACAACAACCAAAAATCGCCAATATCATCCCAACACACAGCAAACCTTCACAATGGGCATGGACAAATGCTGGTTCATCCTCCCCCACTCCGATGTTCCTCCTCCCACCATCCCCTCTTCCGGAATCGGCCATCTCACCGGCCCTCTCTGCCCCGGCCACCTCATCCCTTCGCCCTCCCGGCTCGACTCCGTCATGAACTCTACATCTGGCCCCTTGCCAATCCCACCGGACATGCACATCCACCTCTCCACCTCTACCAACTTCACCTGGACAAGGCACATGGGCCGCGCATTCCACCACTCTGCCGGTGCCAGTGTGCCGATTTTGGCAGCGGCAGGCTTACCTGTGACAGCCGAGGCAGGAGCGGGGATATCGCACGGGAGGTTTAGAAGTGAAAGATGGGATTTTGAGAAGTTGGAGACGTACACCATGTGGCCTACTAGGGCATACCTGGAGGACACACTGGAAGATGATGAAGATGTCAGGAACTGGGTCAACAGAAAGAAGATAAAAGGGCTAGGATCGTGGGAGGTGTATATGATTACTGGGGTCAAGGTAGGACGAGGTGCAAAGATGACGGTTGTGGAGGGGAAGGTTAGTGGCGGGGAAGGGAAGGGTGGTTTGTAAGTCTTTACATTCATTGACGTTTACTAACTGATGAACGCTGACTGACAGCAACGATTAAAGGGGACTTTCAGGTTTGGCAGAAGGACACCTTGCCTCCGGTACTTCGTCTCACAAAGGGACTGCGGTGTCACAAGAGAATATGAAGGACTTTGTCTGGGCTGTCAGGTTGGAAAAGGTCGCAAAGGGCATGTTTGACAGCAGGTGGACGCCATCGAGATTCTACTCTCAAGGTGCAGCGTTTCGGATGGCAGCTTCACCACCGTTGGACCCTAGTCAGGCTTTGAAGGGGGTTGGACTGAGCGCTGAACAGGTTGACTTGCTGGGCATGGATAATTTTGCAGTTTGTGTCGAGGAAACTGACCCGGCTGAAGGATTGGGAAGAGGGGAGGAGGACTGGGTGGCACTATAAATCTCACCTTACCTACCGTAGCAAAGATGGTCTTGGTTGTGCAAGACATCAACTACCTTATGACGCTTTCTACGGATGGATCGGAGGATCTAAAGCATACGTCATTGATGAAAGTGAATAGCAAATATAAATTGTGCAACTATATACCCGCCGCTAACATCAAATGACACCATCCACTCAGACCTGAACGCCGTGCATGCTCTATAAATACCGGTCCCTAACCGCCAAGTTTGTTCTCTGTTATCCTAATGTACCTCTCTTCATCAATACGTTTGAAAACTTCGACTACATCATCAAGCCCATTACCAAAGCTGCCACAGCAGCTCCCCACCACCCGAGTTTGACAGAACCGGCCCCGGACTGCCCGGTTGGATTGATCCCCAACGGACCCGTCCCGCTCACCCTGGTGGCAACTGGGCCCGGCCCAATGTCGATGCCCGTCGGTCCAACGCCAGTGAAAGTCGCCGTAGGGCCACGCTCAGCAGTAACGTCCAAGTTATTATTCCCAGACGTCGGCCTCGGCGGTGGTGCCGTACACCGGCCCGTCACACTGGGCACAGCATCAGCTCCCGTGCTGATAGCAACGATGTTGCTCCCGCAGTTCGCCGCCTGAGCCAGGTGCAGGTTCCTGTTGTCCTGATCAAACACCACATACGCCGCTCTCAAAAAGGTGTCACCCAGCACCGGCTCTCCGTCGTCATCCGGTAGCACCCCCAAGACACAGTAACCCTGCACGTGCCAGATAAAGTCGTTGAATGGCACATTGATGACCTTGTTGCCGAAGTAAAAGTCAATGGAGCCGTCCAGATCCGCAACGTCACAGTCAAGGAAGTAGAAACCGGTGGAGGGGTCGTATTGGGTGTCTGCAAAGCTGGAAGCGAAAGCCTGGTAGATGGGCCGGGGAAGTCTGCTGAGCGTGCCGCCCGAGTCGAGGAAGACGGGGACTTCGAGCTCCTGTGATCTTTCAACCAGCCCGTCGGGGTATGTCAATCCCACCCCCGTCATGGTGACATAATATCTGTCCGCTCCTCTAGGGGTCTGATTTCTATCCAGCATAGGGAGTTTGGCCAGTGAACCGATGTATTTTCCTGTATCGACACCTCCAAAAATGAGAGCTCCTTCGGGGGAGTCGACGGTTCTGAGATCCATGCTGAAGGCTCGGGAGTTGATCAACTTTTGGTCTTTCATCGTGTCGAGGATGTAAGGGTATTCGTTCACTCCTCGGATAGGGGGTGAGAGGCCGAGGATGCCCAGGGGGATGTCGTGGGATTCAAGTGCTACGCCGATGACCTGGTTTCTAACCGTCGCCCCTGTTGTTTAGAATACCAACGTTAGCTACTGTATAGCTCAATCTTGAACAAAAACATCGAAGAAGCTCTGACCCACCTCCAAGTTTGACACTCTCCCTCACATATTGTATTGTTGCATTCCCCTTCCCGTACACCAGGATATCCGTCGCCCGGGTTGCATTCAGACTCGAGCTTTTCCTCCAGTCGTAAACCGGGAACGTTCGACAGTCATCAGGGACATTGGCAGTGTCACATGTTGGGTTCACCCAAGTATCTGGCGAACCAGTGTCCAAAATCAGCGTCAGCTTCTGCCCCGGGGTCCCGACTTCTATCTCGACGCCGTAGCGGGTTCCGGTGAACTGGTTCTCGATCGCGACTTCATTTTGTCGGCCTTTGATCAGTTTTGGAGGGGCCTGGTTGGGCAGCACATTGAGCGGAGAGCGGATGAATCCTTCGCCGCGCGTTACTAGCGAAGGGTTTTGCTGTTGGGAGGAGTCGGATGGTGCGGAGAAGTCAAGTGCGGAGGTGAGGACAGGGGCGGTGCTGAGGAGGAAAGTGAGGGGTATCATTTTGGGGGATTAAATAGGTATTCTTGGCCCAGCAGCGATGAGCCCAGCAAAGAAACAAAATATTTACAGCGAAGAGAGGAACATAAAAGATGCCGGACTAGATATTGATGCCCCATCTTTGTCGGCTGGGTCGTACGCGCCATCAATATATATGATCTTTATGTTACCCTGACCATGCATCTTCCATGCCGAATTCGTAACCCCCTCTCCGAGTTTCCCCAAAGCTGGAGGTGGGCCATGCTTGACGGGCTGGGGGGTAATAACCACGCATTGTGTTGGACTCCGATTGGATGCGACAGCAAGTGAAGAGCAGGGTTTGCCCAACGAAAGAGGACATCTGCTGAACAAGGGGGGCCGCAGAGGGCACTCAATGGTCAGAAGCGAGCTGTGGCGGCTGGGTTGTGTTGCGCGAGGACCCTCAGCTGAAAAGTTGGCAGAGCCTCGTCTAGTCGTTTTCGCATGTGTTGACCAATTCTGATGAGGGCCAGACCCGTGGACGACTGCGCCACTGCATTTCGCGCATGAAAATGGAGCGCGAGTTGCGTAACGACCCGGCCGAGGGTAAAGAGCCCGAGATTTCAAAGAACATGAACACAGTGAAGAGAAAACTTCAACTAGGTCGTTGCTGATGATCAGGAAAAAAGATGGTGTTTGGCATCACTAACCCCCCGCACGAAGCTAATTACCCCCAGTTATTGCTTGCCAAGAGCTCGGCATGGAGTACACTACACTACCTACATAAAAGAGCATGGTTGGAAAACAGAGATCCACCTTTCTAGTCTTCCACGGTTCCAACCAGGAGCTTGTTTTAACCTCGTGCACCTCTTCACCGTGTCACCGCTCCAGAGTTTGCCGGGAGTCGCCGGTGTTATCTTAAGAAAGGTATGGCAACAACCAAGAAGCCTTCTCGATGGACCCGCAAGCAATTGTAAACGACAAACAGCCAATAACGGCAATGCCTGGATTTCAGGGATTCTCAACATGTGTTCGATATCAGATCGCAAAACTTGACATTCCAAGGTCGGCATTCATTGCGTAACACGAGCCAGTCGAAGATGGGATGGATCCAAGCCACACCCGCCTGCGCCTCTGGATATCCCCGTGACAATGACAGGGGCGTTCGTTGCTATTTATTGGCTCTATTTTCACCTTCAAATGGGTATGGTGCACGACAGAAAATCTAGCTCATCGATATACTTATGGCTTGCGGATGTCAGGTTGTCGATTCTCATTTTCCCTAGTCCTAGGTACCTAAGTTGCTGCAACTTAAGGCGTTGGGTATTCATCAACCAATTTTACCGAAGAAGAGGCTCTTGTTAGCGTCGAGAGCGCTATAAATTCGCACTAAAGTACCTTTGTACCTGTAAGGTAGTATGTTAGAGGCGACCTACTAGGTATTGTTGGTTGCGAAGGACGATGCCTTCCCGGCTTCTAGTGGGTGCATGATGCCTTTCCAAGGAACTGTTTGGATGGCGCTCCATCCTTGGGTTTGCAACCGGTTAGGGTCGATGAAAAACAACCGTGTCTTAGGCCCGTGATTTCATGGCTGTAAACATTCTTAGCGGAATGTCCTGCAATCCCAAATGTGAGGCTGAATTAACTTTCTGCTATCCTTAGAAAAGGAACACTGGATACAGGACGGGAGTCCAGGTATATGATACTACCTGCGTGAGAACCGAAGTTAGAAACCAGTTCTCATGCAAGCTTCGGTTGCCGGAACAACCATTGACGTACCTACATGGTGTAGTATTAGTGGTCATCTGTGGATTCCTTTGGCGTCTTCGGAATAAAGGTAAGGTTAAAGTTTACCCAAAGTTAAATCTAACGTTGAGTGCCTCATGCAACCCGGAGACCCTAATGGAACCTGAACCGTTAGTGGTTTTAGGGCGTGGAAGCAGGCAATTTTCCTCATGATGTATAAATTCCAGACACTATGATGATTGAACTCCGTTTTGCTCCCATGATCTCCAGGAGAACTTATATGACTTGGGAAACAGAATTGGGACGGTAACCCACTCGAGAACTCTTCAACCGCATTACCACATATATAATGAAAATCTCGGCTCGCCACAAACTACCTACAGAAACCCACAATCTCAACAGTTCAACGGTAAACACCAACATAGGAGTCACTCATGCTGATGCACCCCCTTTCATAGGTCACTCCCTCGTCTTTAGGAACGACGAAACGCCATTTCCGAGCCCAGTTCCCAGTTGCCCCCCAGAAAGGGACACGAATCCAAGGGTCACAGAACGAGGAGTCTCAGCGCCCTAGTTATCATCAGAGTTACTTTCAAGAGTTTTATCTTCGAAGATTCTTGTGACACCTGGTCCTTGTTCGAGGCCCCTTGAAACCCCTGATGAATGTTGTGCCAACATGAGCAATGTAAACATGCCTATGATTGAAGTATCTGTGACATTACAGGTTAAAACGCATTGTCATTATTTATAGGTAGCATGATTAGAGCAGCCTTCGATTTTACATTTCTAGGTAGGTATGTAAACGTTATTTGTTGCTGAGGTGGTGAAACAAAAAACGACGTCGTGTTTCCGCTACGGAACTTCCCATCTTTTAAGAAATGTCACCTCGGCTTGATGGTAAGTGGTCAATGGGCTAATATCCATCCCCGGCAGTCGAAACCATGAGGTTCTTTTCGACTTTCACCGAGTCGAATCACGATACCCGGTATCACAGTTGCAACAAGATCGACGTTTTCTTGTCTGTGACCGCAGCATCTGCATGTTGGACTCTAGCGGTTGTTAAAGAAAGAAACATCGTCACAGATTTTAAGCTTGAGACGCAGCACAGCCTCTCTTTATCCTCCAAGACGCAGGCACCAACAAATCGCGATGGGACGGACTGCAGATCACGACCGCACAGCGCTAACCGTTGGAATCCCGTTCCCTGCAAGCATCGCTGGGCATGGCCCGATTCAGGAAGGTCTCTTGCCTATAGCGTCCCGATAGAGCGGCGCAGCAGCATGGCCCCCTGCCCGCCAATTTCACCGCGAGACTGCTTTGGGAAAAGAGCTCTCGTTTCTGTGGGGAATCGGCGCAACCGCAAGGGAAAGGGTTGCAGCGCAGTAATTCACGCCGCACACCTTCATTAGCTCCGTCGACCTCGCCAACATCACGCAGACGTTGAACACGATTCATCCACGGTGTTGGGCCGGTGGCTTTTCTTTTGTTCTTTGACTTTCGTCTTTCATTCGTTTGTTTCGTTTCTTAACTTGAAGTTTCTTGCTCCTTCAACCGACGAGCAATCCACATGCATCCTTCCCATGACGACAAGGTGATTGAGGGCAGGACATAATTAGAGGCTATATAGGTATATATGAGACAACAATGGAGAAGAGCACACCACAAACCGGCCACGACGGCCTCATCCACATCCCCAACCAACCACCACAAACCGCCGAGCGAAATTCGACAAACTACCCTGAAGTCGTCCACGTTCCAGAATCCCAAGCCTCAGTTCTCTCCGGCCGTCTATCGCCGTCTCAACAGCAAGAAAACGAGTCAAGCAACCTCCCCGAAGTCACCACCGAGCAGCCCCCTCTCCATCTAGAGAAGACCTACCCCGAAGTAGCCACCCGCGAACACCAACACCACCACCGCCCACCACCACCACAACAACAGTCCCCGCCTCCCGCCGCAGCTCAGTATTTCCAAGCCCATCAGCAGCAACGTCCAAGTCCTGCCCCCACCCCAGCACCAACACACACGACATATACCGCTGGACAAGGGACGATAATAGCCGAGCCTAGACCATCGGGTGTTCACTCGCTAGGAGACGCGTGGAGCATCAACAGCGCGGATGATGTAGAGCGAGATCCGCAGATAGCATATGTCCCCGGTGCTGGCGGTGGCGGTGGCGGGTTGCGGAACGGACATAACCGCCATCCTTCCGGTCCAGACCGGTCATTTTCCCACGCGCGGAGAAGCAGGTTTGGCAAGAGGCCGCTGGTGAAGAGGTCGATATTTTGGGTTCTGGTCTTGCTTGTGGCGATTATTATCGCGCTGGCGGGGGTTCTGGGGGCTGTGGCGACGGGGAGGATAAAGACTGCTGCTACGACGGAGAGGTATGGTTTCCTTCCAGATTTCATGGGTAGGTATATGGATAGGGGCTAACATGACAAAAGCGATCCATCAGCGCAGCCAGACAACGGAGGAGGCGGAGGAGGGTTCACCCTGTCAACGCACACCACTGCATCGGGGAAGACAGTCTCCCTTTCTTGCCCTTCGGCTGATGGTCTTAATTACACGGCTACTGTCAACGATCAGCAAAAGGTGTTTAGGCGGCAGTGCGGGGCGAATTATGCTGGTGGTGATGGGGTGTTAGGGTTGGTGAAGGATGATGTGCTGAGCTTGGCGGATTGTTTGGATCGGTGCGCGAGGGAGGAGAAGTGCGCTGGGGCGGTGTTTATTCCCAAGGCCAACCCCAATCCGGAATGCTGGTTGAAGGAGTTTTTGGGCGTCAAGAGGGATGGGCAGGATATGGAAACTGGGGTTTTGTGGCAGTGAGCTTTTCTTTTTTGGGATATGGGAAAGGTTGGTTATGGGAGTAATCGGCAGGGAATGAAGGAAAACTATTGGATATCCCGTGTCATATGAGATTCTGACGGTTACTATAGGTTATCGTGGAACGGCATTGGGAAAAGATTGTGGGTTTGTGTTTGTTTGGGATTTGAAGGGATAAGCAGGACGGTATATTGCATCTTCTGTGTAAATACAACCAACTCACGGCGCCTATCTTGTACAAATTATCATGGGAACCATGCTGCTCAAGTCTGCTGTGAGATTGGAAGATGCCCCAAAACCAATCAGCCAACTTTGCCCTTGGCATGCAGTCACAGCCTCATTCTCTCGGTTTGGGCCATCCCTCTTAACCCCGCACCGCACTGGGCTGCTCGTTTTCCCCTCAGCAACACCAGACTTCAAAAGGATAAGGAACACACACTCAAGCCATGGAGCCCGCCTCCGCCATCGGGCTGGTAGCGTCCATCATCCAGCTTATCAACACAACGATCAAGGTCAAGGACTAAGGTACATCAAGGATGTCAAGAAGGCGAGTAGCGAGCAGGCCAACTTTTCGAAACATGCCTCTGCTCTCGTTGCCATGCTCACGGGCCTGAAATGTTTGGTTGAGGAGGTTGAGCAGACAGATCCTTGGTTTATGACACTGAAGGGACTAGATGTCAAGGGTGGCGTATTGAGTCTGTTGCGGGAGGAAATGGGGGAGCTCGCTTCGAAGTTGGATGCCGTTGCAAAAGGTGGACTGAAAGGGAAATTGATCTGGAAATGGGATAAGAACGAGATGCATGGGTTGATGGGTCGTATCGAGAGGTGCAAAGGGATTGTTTCAGTGGCACTTTTGGGGGATCACTCGTGAGTCTGAGACTTTGCCAACTATTGGTCCTTTTCAGCCTGAGCTGGACTGAAGAATGTCAGTGGGCAGGGATACTGACTAGAATCATTCACAAGAAACTCTTGTTGGCTATCAAGACAAAATTAGGGATCACTTTGATGAGAGATGGAGTGAGGTCGGCGGGCTCACAGCACTTCATCAGGCGGCCACCCTGCTCTTAGATGACACAGTCCACGTTCTCCTTCAGGTTGGCGCAAAGGTGGAGAGCAGAGACAGTCTCGGAAACACGCCCCTATACAAGGTGGCCACAGCATTTCGATGCACCGGCTTTACAACTTCACATCGGTGGCGTTCGAGGGCTGAAAGGATCATTGATTTCCTGTTGGCTAGTGGAGCAGATATCAACACCCGGTGTGGTGAAAAGCAGGCCACTGTGCTGCATCACGCCGCCTGGCTGGGGGATGTCACTATGGTACGGTATTTGCTCAGTAAGGGTGCACGAACTTATGTCACAGACAAGGAGGGACGAACCGCGCTGGATTGGGCAAAAGACAATAAACGGGAGGCCATGATCTACTTGTTGACTCGTTGAGACCTGACCTGATGGGCTGAAGCTCAGCAAGCATATCTAAAATAGCTAAGTAACCATCACTAGAAAGATAGGCGATGAAGGCAAAGTTCATGCATAGTAACCCTAATCACATGTTTTAACATGTTACGAGGACTTTTGGGGTTATCAAACAATCAATAGACCTTCAAAACAGGTACCTGATAGGCGCGTATGGACAGCTAACAGGCGTGTACCTGAGCATAGTTGGTAGCGTTGAAAGCTAGCAATTATGCATTCAAGATAGGCAACACATCTTAAAAAATGGTTCAATAGGCATTGGTCATTGGTTAAGGCAGGTAGAATTGAGAGCATAAACAATGCTTTGCACCTCGGTAGGCTGAAGTAGAGGTAAACACTCGCTTACGCCTTGCCACCAAACTTGGCAAGATACTCCTCGTGAAGCTTCTTTTGCCTGTCCCAATCCTTCTTTAGCTTCTTGACCTGGCTCTTAGGGACCTCGTTGCCATCTGCCAGCTTGATTGGCAGACCGTCAGCATCCCATTCGGTGTATTTCGTATCACTCTTGAACATATCCTGTGGGGCGACCTTGGCCTTGGCCCACTTCTCCTCCTCGGCCTTCTCTCTAGCCTTTCGGGCTGTGGATAGACAGAGGTTAGTGACCATGGAGACCGCCGAGCTGATCACCAAGTTGACCGACAAGCTGAGTTGGGGGCACACATACCTTCTTCTTTTTGCCTGGCCTTCTCGGCAAGCAGGGACGCTTTCTCATCCCTGGCAGCAATGAGCTTAGCAGCAGGCACAAACTTGATCAAACTTGGCTTATCGGTTTGATCATCGAGTTGTACGCCTAGATCGGTCAAGTCGTAGTCACGGATCCGGTCACTAAGGGCAAGAACAGCCTGCTTGACTTGTGGTTCTGAACCAAGGGTTGAGACGACGGCCCGTAGCTCATCACGAAGGCGGGAGGTGGCGCGGAGGTATGGCAGTGCCAGCTTCTCCACGTTTTTCTCGCCGCTTTTTTCTACCTCGGCAAATTCGGTCTCTGGTGACTGCTGTGCGAGCACAGATTGAGTCGCAGACAGGTTCAGCGCTTGGACATCGGCCTTGACCTTTTCATAGGCAGCGGCGTATGGCTTGATGGCCGTCCGAGGGTCGATATTGGCACCAGCGGCGGCAGCGGTAGATCCCCAGCCGAGGCCATTGTAAGGTGGTTTTGCGGCGGCATCCAGGCCAAAGATGCCGACAATCGTCGTAACCCAGCGAGCGACAGTCTCGACAGGCTGAAGATATGATGACGTTGCCTTGTCGTTCATGTAGATATTAGCGTTGCGGACCAGTCGTAGGATAACTTGCATAGCATTAGGAGTATCGAAGGAGTTGCGAAGTGCCGTATCCAGGTCCTTCTTGGCTTGTTCAAGATCCTCAACAAGACTGTTTCGAGCGCCATCCGCAAGGGACAAGTCCTTGACCTCATCGGTTGGTACACCAGCCTCGGCAAGCTTGGCCTTGATGTTGGTGAAGAAGTTGTCAAGAGTATTTTCCCAGTTGTCGGCTTGCTTCCGCATATCTGCCGAGATCTCGACACCGTCGTTCCAACGGCCCATCAGGAATACGATTCTCATGTTGCGTGCCGTGTATGTGGTCCCAAGGGCATCTTGGATCGTTTGGAAGTTCTTTATATAACCGCTGTCAGTTCAAGTTCTCGGAATGAAGGCAAATCTGATAAAGGAGACAAACCTTCAAGCTTTTGCTCATCTTGCTGCCGGCAATAGACAGATGGCCCATATGCTTCACAAGATCAGCTTATATTCTAACTCTGTGAGGGTCCGGGAGACTTGCCAAAAAGTAGTTGACCCATGTGTGCTCACCCTTGCCGCACTGGTGGAAGAAGGCCTCACTCTGAGCTAGTTCGTTGTCGTGGTGAGGGAAGGCAAGATCGATTCCACCTGAATGGATATCCATGTTGTCGCCCAGCTTATCAGATGCCATTACCGAGCACTCAATGTGCCATCCAGGTCTCCCTTGGCCCCAGGGACTGGCCCAGTACGGCTCGCCGGGTTTACTCCGCTTCCAAAGTGCAAAATCAGCATCGTGCTTCTTCTGACCGCCTGAACTCTTGGATAGGGAGCCTTCTCCTTCCTCTTGCAGAGCCTTGTCGTTCCTGCTTTCGGGGCGAAGCCTTGCGTAGGTATTCCCTGCCTTCTCAAACGCAACAATGTCGAAGTACTATCAGAGAGGTAATGTCAGCAATGAGAAAAATGAATATCAAAGATGAAATACATACCACCGACCCATTTGCCTCATACGCGAATCCCTTTTGAATAATTTGCTCAACGAAGGACACGATCTGGGGAACATATTCGGTGACCCTGGTGACGGCTGTAGGTTCGAGCACATTCAGGGCTGCCATATCATCGTTGAAGGCCTTTTCCATCCTCTGCGTAAGGTCCGTAAAGATGGTTTGATCACTCGTATCGATGGTCTCTTTGTACAGAGAATCGAGATAGGGAAGCAGGATGTCTTCGGCGCCGTCAAAGCCTGAGGAAGTCTGAAGAGACTTAGCTGCCGAGTCCATGTTGTTGAGGTGCATCTTGGTTTTGGCCTCCGGGTCTCCTGGCTTGCCCTCGCCGGTGAGGGTCCCCCCTGCAAGCACCTTGCCATAGGCGGCATCTTTCCGCTCCTGATAGTTGTTCTCATCCAACTCTGGCTGGCCCTCGGCCACCAAGAGCTCAAGGTTGCTCTGAGCGTACGCTTGGAAGGCCTTTGAAACGAGTTCCCGGAGTTGTTCAGGATTGTAGGACTTCTCCTTCTCCAAGTCAAGCAAGCGCTGTCTCCGGGCTGGCTCCGAGTATTAGAACCTAGTTTCAAACAAGGGGGATACAAGGGGGATAGTAGCTTGATACCTTTAATGATGATCTTGTCATCGACATCAGTGTAATTCATCACAAAGTTAACCTCGTAGCCGAAGTAATCCTGTAAGATGCGGCGGATGATATCTGGGCTGCTGGTTAATCCTACGAGAAATGATAACGAGCAGGTGGAGCGCAACAAATCATACCATTGGAGAGATAGTTCCGGGCGTGGCCCAAATGGCTGAGATCGTAGGTTGTCGGCCCACAAGCATACCACGAAATCTGGCCGTCGGTCTTGGGCACAAACGGCACCGGCGCGCCGGGCTTTAGGGAATTGTGAACCGTGATGGGCACCATTCTTGAATAGAATCGGAAGAACCTCGGGGGTTGGCTTGCAATTGCAATTGGCCTCAACTTCAACGAAGAAAAGAATGGTCGTATGCCGGCGATGGAGCGCATTCAGGCAGGACCAGAGGAGTTTGCAGTGCCTGGAATGACCTTTAGAGGGTCAAATCAGTCTGGCTGCTTTGGCAGTCGGTCGGGCGTAGTGACAAAAAAAAAGGTCACGGTGGCCGGTTGAAAATGAGTCAAAGCCGCCGCCGCATTCAATGCCCAGTGTTGCAACATCTCAAACCGCTTCGGCGGGGCGGTCCGTTCAGGCATTGTTCCCCACCACGCTGTGGCGCAGACAGTTGGCACCAGCCACAGGTCCACTGCAGCCTCAATTGCCGAACAGCATTGCTGATGAAGTCTCGACTGTTGCCGAGTTGGCAGCCATTCCCAAACGATCCCTTGCCGGCACACCTTACAGAGCCGACCCTGTCGCATTTTGGGGTACAGACACTGCGAGATTGGGAGCAGGCCATGTTGTTTGAGGTTCTAGAATGGAGACAGTAATGCGCTGAAGGGAATGGATTGCTAGCTCAAGAGGCAGCTGTTGAGTACACATGTCTGACTCCCACACTCCATTTGTTCGAGATGAATACTCATACTACTCCTCCGCGTGTGCTCAGCATCCCCCCCAGTCTCTGCTTGACCTCCCCTGCAAGATCATCACTCTCCGCATCCAAAACTCTGAGACCCAACCGCTGTGACACAATTTTTACATTTCCCCGTTTCTTGTAATCCTTGTGGCAGCACACAATTATCCTGCCTGACCTTGCTGAAAGGCCAAACTCCAACAAACTGATAGGCGCGTCTGTCTGCGGCCCAAAATACACAACCACCAGATCAGCCCGGTTGAGCATGTCAAACTCCCATTCTACCTGTTCCCTGAAGGGAGCAAACTCGATATCTTCCTGCCAGGAGCTGTCCCAATCTGTTCGAAGAGGGTTGAAGACGGTAATAGGTAGACGCGAGATGGATTGGAACAGCGTATCTCGCCAGTCTGGGCCATTTGTTCGGGTAGTTGTGCCGGCGAGGAAGACTGTTATCTTGCCCGTAATGGCTGGGCGCGCGGGAGCTTGGATGAGCTGAGCTTGCGTTGTGGCAGTCATGGTTGAGGCTTGGGTTATCGGTTGATGCAGACAGACAGAAGTGCGGGGTAAATATTTGCAGAGAGGGCGTATCAGAATACGGAAAACATGAACAAGATAGCCCTGTGAATCAGATTTGTAGGGAGGAAATGTCTTCGAAGTCCTCATGGAGGCATCCATTCCTGCACTTATCCGGCGTGGTCAAAATGTCAGATGAGGCTGGAGCTCCGCCACCCGCCCCTGGGTCACATCAGCGCAACAAGGCAGCAAGGCACAAGGCACCTCCAAGGCGCTCACCTTTTCGGTCCTGTAACTCTCTGAGATGGGGCCAAAATCGACTGAAGAAAATCACAATTAACACTCCTTTTTGAGATGGGCTTCGAACAGCGACCGAGCCAAGGTTGTCTTCAGTGGCCCAGAGCGTGCCATCGGGGTTAGGGTTGAAGCCGGTATGAGCGGAATGTCGCTTGGTAACTAAAGGAGAGATGGTTCCTGACGAGCAACTGGTTTCCAACCGAGGATCTATAAGACTGGGACTACAAGGATAGACACCGGGCCCCGCACACTTCCAAGATATTCTAGTATTCCCATCGCTAAGCTTTTGAGGTGAGGTCGAGTTAAGCTTCGACACGATCGGATCTGCTGGAGCATTGACCAGCGACCCACTGCTTCCACAGTGCTGGGTTCTGGGCTGCTGCACCCAACGGGCATGTTTCCTATTCCCTGACAAACGCGCCTTCACGCGTCGAGGTCCGTTTGCTCGAGTATCTTTTGCGTTGTCCCCCCGCAGAGTCGCTCATGCCCATGGAGCCCCGGAATGTGTCTCAGGAGGCACCGAGCGCTCCTGCACCCGCGCCGAGCAAGCCCGTCTTCATGATGAAGCGGACCGGGTTCAGTGGACCTTTACCGACATCAACTCGCCCACCAGTTGTCACCCCATCAGATGACTCTCCTGTCAGCAAAGAGCCCGAGATAATGCAGTCAACAGAAGCAACAGAACCAATCGACGTGGTTAAGAAGGGTTCTAAAAAGCTGTCCAATGTGCCTCCTCCAGAAATCCAACGACAGTTTGATGCAGCTCTTAGCAGCGATAGCTACCGTGTGTGGACGGGCAAGTCATCCATATTTCTTCAGCTTCAGGGAACGTTATGTACTTTTTTATTGACAACAGACATTAGATGGAAATGGTGTCACTGGGACCACCAAAGGAGTTATGCTTCCACCAGGGTACAAAAACTTCAACCATCCCGAGTTCCCCTGGATCTGTCCCATCCGATCTTGCAGAGAGTTATTTGACGCTCTGTTTGGCCTGGGAAAGCATTTCAATGTGGGATCTCCGTTTGGCAGTGCATATCCTGACATCGTAGCTGACAATCTACCTACGCAGATTACACATCGTGCCTCTCGTCTCAACGACAATCTGGATGGCACCCTCTCAGAACTTGGCAAATACGGCAGCGCTGCGAAGGGTGATGGTATCCTTCACGGCGGGTACGCCAAACCGCCCATTTTAGTCTCCAAGAGACCTATCAGCCTCGCCGAAGATCCCATGGTTGAGCCCAGTTTGCAGAGGGCTAGGGACCGCGTGGCGAAAACGCTGGGACAGAAGCAGGGTGCAGTTCGGCGCAGAAGCCAGCATCACGCATCTGACGATGAAGAAGATCTTGTGGTTCCTGACAGCCCACCGCCTCCCCCTACGACTCGCACATCAACCCGTTCACAAACTACCGGCACGTCTCACGCTGCTGCCTCTACGTCTGGACGAGGGCTGACCACAGCCGAGGACAACCGTCCGTACACCATGTGGCCAGATGACAACGGCCAACTCGTCCACACGCATGGTGCCCTGCTCCCAACCGGCTACCAGCTAGACACCACA
The DNA here is from genome assembly GCA_030549205.1 of Apiosordaria backusii. NCBI lineage: Eukaryota > Fungi > Ascomycota > Sordariomycetes > Sordariales > Lasiosphaeriaceae > Apiosordaria > Apiosordaria backusii. Next base: position 85,062 of record JAUKTV010000031.1, read on the forward strand.
GTCCTTGAGCGGCCCTGGATCTGTCCCAGTAAGTGACAAACTTGCCTATTGTCTCCTTTGTCCCAGTGCTCCAATTACTCCTGCCAGAGTAAGTAAGAACTGATTATGCTAACAAATCTGTTGTAGTACGTTCATGCCGCTATCTATTCAAAGCTCGCCACGAGCTCGGCCGCCACTTTTCTGTTCGCTTCCACCGCGGCATCAGCCTGAACGATAACCTTGATGGCACGTTTTCAGTTGTCCAAGTTGACGAGACCACAATAGACCCGCCGTTTGTCGTGTCTCGCGGTCGTCAGATCAATCCGGAAGAAATCAGCGTTCCCAAGGTGCCAACGTACCCATGGCCGAAGACGTGTGTGTGGGTGCCAGTGGGAAGTGATGGCCAGGAGGTGGGTACACCGTCAAGTTCTGAACCCGCCAGACGGCAGCCTAAGCGGCAGTCACATATCCCTGATCCCGAGAACGAAGAGGAGATGGAGGAAGAAGATATCCCTGTCGACGTGGGTTTTGGCCAGCACAAAAGAAGGCGAGATGAGGAAGTGGAGGAGGAGGAGGATTTCCTTGAAGAACAACCAAGTCCCAAGCGCTCTCGTGTGGTGACCTTGAAACTCGCACAGCAACGGCAGCAGCAACCAGACAATCCCGCCATAGTGCTGTCTGGGGCCAGACCCGTGCCGCAAAGCGACTTGGAGATGGAGGACTGGGAAGTAGGTGATCAGCCCAGACAGCAGGCGTTTTCAACGACGTATCTCTCGAAGCCGGTTGCTATCCCCGGACATCACAATGTAGCGGTTCAGGTGGTGAGTATTCCTTCAGGTACCAATCATGTCTTTTCTGCGGATAGGACCAAGACTCGGATGTGCTCGCTTGCTAGTGGGAAGGTGAAGGTGCAATTCAAAGAAGGGAAAAACGAGGGGGCTGCGGAAGAGTTCGTGATCGGTGCTGGCGGGATATTTGTTGTTGGGGCGGGGAGGGAGTGTTGGGTGATGAATAGGTGCTATATTGATGTTAGATTGCAGGTGACGAGCTGTGGGGTGTAGATATGGATGGGGATGGGTTTATTAGTTGCGTGAGTGTGGGAAGGCAAAAAAGCACGAGGGAGAGAATGAAAACGCAGAGGGATTGATAATGATGGGATTTTCAATATGGTAGATCTGGGGCTGGTTTGCAGGGGCGGCATGGGATATCCAATATGGGAGTTAGGCATGCGATTAGGGTTAAGTAATGTATGGTATTGTTACGGGCATCTTATAAGGCATAAGATACGGACTAAGTGTGTTTTGGGGATGGGTTTGGTTGTGTACGTCATGTGACAGGGGCATATGATACCCACGGAGGGTGTTTTGGGTGCGAATGCGAGGCTGTACAGACCACACAATAGATTCTCGTGGCTCATTCATTAGACCAGCACAAACCTCCGCAACTCTACCCCAGCATTCCGTAATGCTTCTGGTGAGACCTCGAGGAGGTGCGGTTGCCTCTCGTATCTGATACAGGGGATTCCGCGGTCCTGTAGAACTTTTGCCGGGTCGGTCTCCAGTGTTCCTTCTTGCTCGTTGAAGATACCAGATTGGAGCCTGTTGATCTTGTGATCAGAAGAAAGGTCCTCTCGAAATCTCCAATCCACCGTTCTGCAGTTTTTAGGCAACGGCCCAGTGATAGCTTCGCCGTCCATTAGCCCAACAACAAAGCAGCTCGAGAACACCTGCCACCGCTCCCGCTCGTCTGTCGAAGAACCATCAGATAGCGGCCATAGAATGACTGGGACATCACAACCAAGGAGCACAGACACCATACTGCCACGCCATATAGAAGCGGGTGCCACTCCAATGTGTCCATTGACTGTTTTGAAAACAACCCTACCCTTCATTCGGTTGCCGATCTTGGACAAGAACCTGTCCATGCGTCGCCACATGGGATCATCGAGACACCAGATTTCGTGGAAGGAGCGGGCTCTCAGAATGATGAGGAACATCTCTTTGGCTTCTTGTAGCGACATCAGGTCAGGTCTGTCAACTTCAGACTCCTGTCCGGCCTTGAAAACGTCGATGAGATTGCCGTACAGGAAGAGTGTGCACCAGGCCTCTAACCACGTCAGATTGCTGCCTTCCAAATACGATTCCTGATGCTCGTCATAGTCCGAGGGCTTGAGATCACACCAGTATCTGATGCAGTCGCATACCATGTAGGGCTGGCCTTCGTAGGGCCTATCCCCCTCCCAATAGTGAACGCTCTCAACCTCTGAAACTGCAACACCATTTGCAACCATGACGCCATCACCAAGGTATTCCACTTGGGCTGATATCCATGCAGACGAGCTCCAAATATTCTCCATGCCTGGGTCTATTTTCAGGGGGGAGGACCAATCTGGAACCCAAGTAGGAAGGTTTTCAAGGTCAATGGAGTCGATATCGCACGATTCGAGGAAGCCCAGACTGTGTAGTTTGGTGGCCACTCGAACCGCGACATCTGTAAAGATATCAGCCGGATCCTTATCATAATCAGGCACGATTCCCAGTTGCCGGCACTCAGGTGCGAGCATGCCTAAATTGGCGTAAATGGCGTCCCTGGGATCTTTCCATTGCAAATTGGTATTGTCGAACCGAAGCCGATCGAAGGTGGTGACGGTCAACTCGAGGGCCCCCTTACAGAGGCTTAAAATCATGCTCGCCCCTGCTTTGTACCTTTTATCCAGCTGTTCCGTCCAATTTGCGTAGGGGTCCTGAACGATGAGAGGCTTGACTGCCATCCAACGAGCAAAGTTACTGAAGGGTTGCCAAGGGACACGCTGATTTCCGCAGACAAGCCATTTACATTGGGACATTTTCACCTCTTGCCGTACCCACAGCCTTGTGAAATAATCCCTGTTGGCCAAATGACAAATGCTCCTCAGGGTGACGAACCAGTCGGTCTCCCAGGTTAGAGACACATCGAAGATATCTGCATTCTTACGGCCGACGTTCTTGTAATCCTTAGAGTTGTACATAGTTTCTGTGCTCCAATTGACCTCGGAGATGAGCCCAATGAGATCAATCCAGTCCATCACATCATTGCTGTAGTTCTCCTCTGGACCGATCCAAACGTATGTCTCTCCCGCTTTACGGTACAGTTCACACATGAAAGCGACTTGTTGACTCCGCTCCGCCATGTTTTGCTGGTCGATGCAAATAGCGTCAATCCATATCGGCAGTACCAAGGTAGGGTGCCTCAGGTGCCGGAGAGCAATGTCGAGGTTTCTGGTCACCATGATGATGTTGTTTTTGGGGTCAACCTCTTCATAATCCGGTGCCGAGCATTCACGGACGTAGACAGGTTGAGGGTTTTCCTCTGAACCCCAGACGTAGGATAGGGCGAAGTAAAAGGGAAGGTTGTCAAATTGTTCGTGCATCAGCGCGATGACGATGTCGTCTTCGTACTTGCCAGGTACAACGAGCATGTACCTCACTTCTTGTTTTGACGCGTCCAGGGGCTTGTACTGGTAGGTTGTTGCTGGAGGCGTGTCGTCGGTAGGTTCGTAGAATAAAAATGACAACCCGTAATATCGCCGATCGAATGCGGGACCCCCATTGGGGTCCTCCTGCTCGTCCTCCTCGCCCTGCTGGTCCTGCTCGTCCTGCTCGTCCTGCTCGTCCTGCCAGTCGTATGTATCCTGCCCGGTTTGTTTATTCTGATCGTCTTGCCTTTCCTGCTTGTCCTGCTCAATCTTGGGCCTCTGTGCGACATCCATACTGATGCTTGGGGATACATGCAATATAGACAGGGAAATAGACGTGTACAAGCTTAGATGACCTGAAATGCGTGTTCGGGTATCCGACCGGACGGCCTTGTGAACCGTTGTGTCGGCGTGGTCTTTGATCTTGTTAGACATCAGCTTCCTGTTGTTTCCTGCCCAAGTGGGATGAAGCAACTATATGCATTTAGCCGCCGAACAGGCACCCCATACACGCGATTGGACCAAATGTTGTGTTCTGTTGGGGGCAAAGTCTTGTGCATGGCCATCTTCACGACCATAGTGGCTCAACCAATAAAATCCAATTGTGGATACAAACTCCAGTATTTGACAAACTCCCAAACGCCTTGCCAATGCGAATTACCTCTCAGAATAACACTCTCAGCCGACAAGACAGAAATACAGCCTAAGTTTTCATGACATTACCACCCCCTTCTTGGGCCCCTCGGACGGAAACCTCCACCAGCGCGCGGCCCCCGTGGGCCCTTGTTCCAACCATCACCATAACCGCCTCCTGGCCCTGTAGGCACATGCCCCATATCGTCGTCCATCTGCTGTCCTCCTCTCCCGTGGCCACCACCGCCACCTCCACCGCCACCTTGATACCTCCCTCTCATCTCCTTGGGGAAGGATTCAAACGCCTTCCTCATCTGGGCAAAGCCCAAGTGCATCTTACCAAAAAAGTGATCGGCCAACCGCCTGTCATTATCCAACCGACTAAGATAAGCACCGCAAACATCGCACACTTGCAACTTTTGATGTCCTGATGGCCCCGACGTCTCACTCAGCGCCTTTAGTTCCTTCTCCTTTTCCGCCTTGGCGGCCTGTGCATGTCGAACTTTGTAGTACTCATCGTACGCCCTCCCTACTTCTCCCGTCTCAGCGAGGATTTCCACTTCCAGTAACCCGTTCGCGATTGTTGATCCAAGATCGGAAATTGCTTTCAGCAACGCGTTAGTTTGCCGAACTTCATCGGGGGTCTTTTCTAGACGGCGCTGGAGGGTGTCGATGTTGCGGTTGCAGGCGTCGATGCGAGAGGAGAGGTCGCGGAGGTAGTCGTGCTCGAAACCGAGTTTCTTCTTTTCGGGTTCGGGGAGGGAGTCGTATTCCTGCTTGAGGGGCTCCGAGTGGACGCGCGGGCAGGGGCCGAGGTCGGCTTTGGTGTTGGTGAAGAGATCGTGGGGACAGGTGCCGACGAGGTAGGAACGGCACACTTTTGGGTCGGTGAGGGGAAGCTGGGCAGAGCGGGTGGTAAGGTTGGACCCCATTAGCTGCTCTGGGGAGGAGGTTAGTTACATGGATGGAGAGAAGCGGTAACAGTAACAAGAAGAGACTGAGGACTAACCGAGGAGCTTTCGTTGTTCGGCTGCCATGGTTGCGGATGGGCGGTGGCAGAGGGAGGCGGATAGAAAGAGAGGTAATGTACTGAAAGATGTGCGACAAGTGCCCCAAAAGGAGATTGCGATGAATGGCGCTGTCAATGATGCTGTGACAACGTCGACGGTGATGTATGGCTAGAGTGGAAAATAAATTGATGGGCAAGTTCAGCCGCGCTGCAAGGCTGGCGGCACTGTTCGAAAAAGCGGCGCGCTGGAGATGTGGGGTCCCCCGTTATTGTGGGGCTCCAACTGACCCCTGTTCGCTGTCTGACCCGCTGGCCGTCATCTCGTGCGCTGCGACAGCCAAGACACGACCTTTTAGGTTTGTAGCGCCAGCTTCGTGGTCCCTGAATGAATTACTTCTCTCTTCTTTTCTCTTGTCTGTGGTGTGCGGCGCCAATGGACGGACCGCCGTGACATTTAGAAAAATGCGTCAACTATTTTCATTCGTTTTGCTCTCGTTAGTTTCCTTGTCTTCTTTTTTTGTCTCGGCATCCGCAGCGGCGGCAGATTACCACGAACAGCTCGTTCTTCGGCCACTGCCTCTGTCGGCGCTTTTAGCAAGCTTCAATTTTCGATCCAACACTTCGCTCTCAGAATTCGAAGCGCACAATTTTCGATTTTTTCCTCGTTCGCTCGGTCAGATCCTACAGCATGCCGGGACACAGGAACTACACTTGAGGTTTAGCCTCGGGAGGTGGGATTCAGAAAGCTGGGGGGCGAGGCCGTGGGACGGTGCCAGAGAAGGGGGAACAGGTGTCGAGCTATGGGCTTGGTTACAAGCCGCCACAGATGAAGAGTAGGTGCCTTTGGAGACAGTTATTGCCGTTGGAAATCTTGACTGACAGTTTGGACCGCAGGGCCGACCACAAATGGCTGACGCTGACGAACGCGCTCTCTGGCCTCTTCTGCGCCTCGCTCAACTTCATCGACGGTACCCGAACCACCCGACCTGTCATGTCCTTCCAGCCCGAGGGCGACCATCTCAATACCACCGCCGTCGATACACACTTGCTGTACGGAGTTCTGCCACATGAAGTGGTGTGCACCGAGAACCTTACCCCTTTCCTGAAGCTGTTGCCGTGCAAGGGCAAAGCGGGAATTGCCACCCTGCTTGACGGGCACAAACTGTTCGATGCCTCGTGGCAGAGCATGGCCATTGATGTCAGACCGATCTGTCCCGCGGGAGGAGAGTGTGTCTTGCAGATTGAGCTTACCATTGACATGGTGCTCGATATTGACCGGTCCAAGCGGCCGAGGGGTATGATTACCACTGATTCCCAGCGAAGTGTTGTGCGCTGACCATTGTCCAGATAACCCGATTCCTAGACCCCCTCCTGGCCACGAACTGCCATGCAATACGTCCAAACCGTACCACTCGCACGATACCTGCTTCCCGACCGACCACCAGGCCAACCAGGATTGGACACTGTCCCAAATCTTTGGCAGAACAATGAAGGGGACATGCCCTCTGACAGACCCAACAGTCCCGCCGGTTTGCCTACAGGTCCCGAACTCGCGGAGCGTTTACCATTCCGATGGCGTACTCGAGAAGAAGAACCTCGACCGGGTCTCCCGCTGTTTCGAGATCAAGCCAGACGTCAACTTCGAAATCGTTCTGCCTACCCCCGATGACGAGTCCGCGGTTCTCGTTAAACCAGAAACCCCCCTCTTATATGCAGAGCGCAGTTTTACCGGTCATGGCCAAGAGCGTGGAGGTGTGCAAACCATCTTGCGCAATCCTAGCCCAGACACCGAAGTCGAGTTTATCTATATGGAATCCCTCCCCTGGTTCATGCGCGTCTACTTGCACACCATGTCCGCTCGACTCCAAGGACAATCCGCCAAGGATGACGCTTTGATCAAGGAGGTTTACTATCGCCCGGCTGTTGACCGGGCTAGAGGCACACAGCTCGAAGTGCGAATGCGCGTTCCACCAGCGTCAACTGTTTTCTTGACATATGACTTTGAGAAATCTATTCTTCGATATACCGAATATCCTCCGGATGCCAACAGAGGGTTTGATGTCGCCGCTGCAGTCATTACAATCCTGAGCCCAGCTGCTTACAACCTCCGAACCACGTCTTTGCTTTGCAGTTTGCCAACACCAGATTTTAGCATGCCATACAACGTCATCATTTTTACTTCTACCGCCATCGCGTTGGCTTTTGGAGGCATGTTCAATATTCTGGTGAGGAGGTTTGTGGCTGCGGATGAAGGGCCAGAGGTGGGCTTGGCGGTGTTAAAGAAAAGGATCAAGGAGCGTGTTGGGGCTTTGGTGGAGAAAATCAAGAAGGACAAGGGGCAGAAGATCCCGTATGAAGCAAGGAACAAGAGTGGGAAGGCCAATGATTCAGGGGTAGAAACGGAGGTAATCAAGGAGTGAAGAGGCGGCGCGGGGATATACATTAAGGTAATACAATCCAAGTAGCAAACTACGGTGTATGAAAACCATATGAGAGGGATCGCTGTTTGCCTCTGCTACACCTCGCATACATTGCATGTGTCTTCGGACTGAAGTCTTTTTTATTGACCAGTCCGGGCTATTTCAGAAGAAAATTCATCAGAGGATGGATGTATGCCACGCTTAGAGGAGATTGCCTATTCTACTGCACCTCAGCCAAGGGTCCCAACACACAATGTTTGATACGAAACGCGTTGCTTAGTACCTACCCAAGATGTAGAAATGTCCAAAAATATCTACCCAAGGTGGATGACGCCGTTTTGCTCTAATCAGACTGTGTCCATTCGCTCAGAAGCAGAGGTACGTTTTTACCCCTAAACTTCCACGTCCTCTGCCCAGTCCCCAACAGGCTTTACCCAAGTAGGACTGGTCACCGTATTTGTAGGAGCAGAACCTGACGACGGCAGTGCTGGAAAGTCCTCGGCGGCCTTAGGTTCTTGGCCCGTCGCGGTGGTTGGTGAAGCCGATGCGGGTGAAAGCTGCTGTTCGTTCTCGGAACGCCCGTGCCTGTCTTCCGTTTCGAACAATTTTCTCCCATGTCGTCCGTGCTTTTGGAGGGGGTTGCCCTCTTGGAGAGTTTCATAGCTCTCGCCTTGAGAAGCAAACCTGCTCCCTCCCAATCCAGACCCTATTGACCCGTTGACTCCGCCATTCGCTGCCTTTGTGGGGGAGACCGCTAACTCGCGATTCAGCTTGTCTTGATCCCACGGTGCTCTCATCCCCTTGCGATCCTTATTTTGTACCCGCTCTGCATCATACCTGTTCTTCTCCCCCCTGGCGGCCCTGCGTCTAGCAGCCTCTTCCTGCCTGCGCTTCGCCTCTTCCCGTCTGGCAGCATCCTCTTGCCTGCGCCTCAACGTTTCTTCTTGACCCTTGGCAAAAGCAATGGCGTGTTGCTCCTCGTCGCGTTGGGCTCGCTGGTGTCTCTGTTCTATTTTTGTGACGGTATGGCTTCGCTGTTCCTTCAGTTCTTCATATTCAGCATCAGTGAGCTTCTTGTTTGTGCCAGGAGTCCAACCACCGCTGCTGATGCGGGAATTGGAGTCAACGCTGGCAGTGTTGTGTGCCCTCTGCATGTGCAACCTGGCAGCAGGGCCTTTCGGGGCTGACGGCGGGGGCGCCGTAGCGTCAGATGTTGTAGAGAAACTCGGGACAGATGGACCCTCGGCGGAGGGCTTGCTGTTGTTGGATGAGCGAGATCTATTTGGGCGATTGTGTCTTGACTGGGCTAGACCCTTGGGCGGTGGAGCATGAACAGGAGAAACCGGTGTCACTTCTGGCGCTGGTGACCTGGGAGCCTCTATGGGCTCTGGCTGCGTGGTAGTGGTCGGCGTGATGGTGATAGCCTCCTCCTCGTACTCGTACGAGAGAGGCTCGATGTCGTCGGCGAAGAGGTCATCGTCGGTGCGCCCGCCGAACTGATCCAGGTCCATAGTGAATACTCGTGAGTAAAGCTACTTTGGGTTGTACAAGACTAGTTGGGAAGAATGCTGAGCAAACAAGGGACGATATTGATGTGTTTGTTGTTTGGATGAATGCTCCAGGTGGGGGAATCGAGGGAGGGGCTTTGGTTCGAGGACCCACGTCAGACAAGGCTTGGCGACAGCTGCTCTTCAGCTGCCGGCAACTGGCATCGTTCATGTGCTCTTGTGCTCAACGAGAGAGTGCTAGTCGTCGCACCAATATTTATTTATCATCCGCCGTTCCGTCCTTATTCGGAAAATCTTCCGGGACGAATTCAATCAGGCCGAGTCTTTGCCACCAGCACTGTCTACCAGAGATCAGACTCGGCCCCTCGCTCTTCGTATCCAACCAGTATCACACCTAAGGTATCATACTTTCATTCAGCCAAAGAGCCACCCCTTGCCTAGGATTTGCTGTCCTTGATTCACTAGCCTCTTTTTTCAATGGAATATTCTGAATCATCTGTCCCCAAGCTACCGCCAGCTCAATTGGCAGCCTTGTGTCTAATATCGTCATAATCCGGACCTCCATCAGCAGCTTAATTTTATATATAGTAATTATAATTTAAACTGATATTATTTATATAATTTTTACCCTTTTATAATTCTTTATTAACCTTAACCTTAAGATAACTTGTCATTGCCCGTCTACCTAGACGGCTGCATAGGTAGGAGTCATCGTCGTCGAGCTGGGCTGAAAGTTAACATTATGCTCGTAAAGTAAACTCATAACTATAACGAGCTATGATTACGCGGGTCAGAACTACATCGGCCTCATCAACATAATTCTTCACGAGTATCAGAACCAATACAGAGATGATAAAAAGGCTAAGACGACCACTACTTCCACGTTACAGGTTAACTCTGCGTCTTTAGCGCGTACATATAGACCAGCGCATCTAGGTATTTAAGAAGGCTACGACTTGTATAACTGTCTTCTCTTTCTCTTTTCTTCTTCAAGCTTAGTATACTTGTAAAGTGGTTCTTAGATAGGTACAATATACTCCTAGAACTCTTACAACCCTGCTGGTAATTAGGGTATGAGCATATGTAGTGTATTTACGAGATCAATGAGTCTCTCTTTCAAATCCAGGCGACGTCCTCGGACCAACGCGCGTGCCTGGCGGTCAAGCAAGAGAGACGGTTGAGCATTTTCTTCTCAAATCTACGCAATGGACGGCACAACGTACTCACCAAGCCTTCAAAGAAGATTCCATCGATATCGGGGTCAAATCATTGCTTGCACTATTAAAATATGCGAGATGTACTATCACAACAAAACCCCCACGCGATCAACACAATATCCGGCGCCACTCCGCCCCTCAGTTCCTGGTCATCTCAAAAGTCGACGGCGCATACGGCGCCCCGGGCCTCTTCTCCACCACCGTAACCACAGACGTCCCCGCCTTGTCACCCATCGTCCCCTCAACCTTGATCTCGATCTTCTCGCCGGGCGCCAGCGCCGCCGCGCCCGCCGTCTGCCCGGCCTTGTCCCGGACGCGCACGAAGAAGTTGGTCGACCGCAGGCTGGTGCCGTTGGGCTTCTGCAGCGCCACGTCCCACGCGCCCGCGCCGGCGGGGAGGGTCGGGCATCGCCACGTTCCGGCCCCCGACTTGGCGCTCTCGCCTGCGCCGGTGAAGGCCGTGTTGGTGAACAGGCTGGTGTCGTCGGAACCGCCGAAAAAGCTCAGTGACACGTTGTTGATGGTGTCGGTGGAGGGGGCCATGTCCGTTGTGGTGGTGGGTGCCGCGTCCGAGAAGGTGATCTTTTCGGTGGTGTCGTTCTTCAGGGTGAGGGTGAAGGACCAGGAGGCGTTCTTGGTTCCCGAGGTGGATGACACGGACGCCGTGAGCAGGGGCGCCGGCGGGTCGTCGATCTTGGACAGCCAGCCGTCGGCGGCGCGCATCCGGTCGACAAACTTCTCGCCGGGGGTCTTTTGGTGCGTCGTGGTGCCGAAGACGGTGACGAGGATGCCGACGATGAGGACGGCGATGATGAGAATCTGCCCAATGACTGGGATGATGCTGACCGCCGGCAGGATGAGCCCGAGAATCTCGACCACCACGATGGCGACTTCGAGGATGATGTTGATGATACCGAGCGCCAGCTGGCCCGCGCTCATGGCCCCCCCGTGGACGGCAATGTCCCATATCAGGAACGCGATGAAGGCGACGGCGATGACGGTGCCGATAATGCGGATGACCTTGGGCGACACGCTTAGCTTGCCCTTCAGACGCGACAGGAGCCCCGCCTTGGCCGTGGTCTTCTCCAGCTCGAGCGACTCCTTGCCGAGCTTTTCAAAGTACTTGACCTTCTCTTTGATGAGCGCCTTGCGCCGCCAGCCGAATGGCGTCTTGCGGACCTTGTCGTTCATGAGGGCCGTCTCGGCGTGAATCTGCGCAACCGTCCGCGGGCCCGTCTTCGCAAAGTGCGGACCGACAATGTCCATGAGGTTCTTGGCCACCTGCCCGCCAATGACGGCCTTCTCCGAGTCGGTGAGCGGGACGTCTTTGCCGTAGATGAGGGACGTGATGTTTGCGGCGAGCGCGAGAAGCTTGTCATGTCACATGTCAGCCAGTGTTCAGGTTGCCGGCGCATCTTTTGTTACTGTGCCTGCGCCCTTCTTGACGGTGGACATACCTTGATCACGGTTGCGACCTTGCCGCCGGCCTTGGTGATGTCGTTATTCTTGAGCCACGCCTCCTTCTCAACCACCCCGGTGCTCCGGTACCACAGCCCCTTTGCAAAGACGCTCATTGCGCCGAGCGCCCTGGGCATCGAAGAGGAGAGTCGGAGTTGCCCTAGAATCGCTGAAGCTGCCTGCTGCCTGTTGTTGCGGTCAAACTCGATGTTTTGCGCTGCGCAAAGGGCCTCAAAATCCTTCAGGAAGGCCTCCCTGACGTGCTCGGGGATGCTCTTGTTATTCTTGTCCAGCAGTGCATCCGTCAGAGACTGCACGGCGTTCTCGAGCCACGGCGTCTCGATGAGGCCCCTGAGGGTGGTGCCCTGGAGGACAGCCATGCTGCCAATGTCGTGCTGGATGTCCTCGTACAGCGTCTTGGCGTACGGCGCGTCCTTGTCGAGGACATACAGGATGTTGCAGTACTTTTGGAGCGGTTGTTCCTGTCGGCCCCCCAGTTAGTGCAAATGCTCTCAAACCAAGCGGGGAAAAGGGGGAAAGGCCCTACGTTTCCGACAAGTACTGCCTCCTTGGCATCAATCTTGTTTTCCTTGACCTCTTCGTAGTATTTTGTGGCCCACCCTGGCCCGTCGTCAGAGATGAACTGGCCGAGGACCGGATACAGGCGCAGCATGGCCTCGCGAACGGCGAGCTTATTGAGCTCCTTGTACTCTTGTGCGTTGGCGAGACACTTGGGACCCTGGTGAGAAGAAAAAGGTCAGTCAGTCAATCTAAAGGGGTTCGCCATCTGCCGTGTTCATGGCAAGCGAAACTCACATTGCCCTGCCAAAAGTACAAAATCTTCTTGCGCTCCTTGTCGGTGAACTTGGACTCCCATTGCTTGGTGTTGAAGCTGTTCGCAATCGTGAGCGCAGTGAAAGCGGGTGAGTAGGTGTCCCTGATCCAAGTGCGGAGGTTGCTCTCTAGGTTCCTGCCGAGGTGGTCAGGAAGGTCGTCCGGCTGCTGCTTGTTCAGGATGTTGTTTAGGTCATCTTGCTCCATGTGGAAGTACATGATGTTCTCGAGGACAGTTCTGGCTTTCGCGTCAATCTAGTCACTTGGTTAGCCTGTCGACCCGATTCAGACAAGTTGAGGTCGTGGAGAGGGCTCACATCTTCGTTTTTGTATAGGATTCCGTCGATTGTCGCAACATGATAAGGCCCTGAGGGTCCTCTCCGGACAGGGGCCACAGGCTTCGGCGGCTCCGGTACTGTGTGTGTGCCATTGCTGCCTGGTTGTGGAACAATGTTGGGCCGCTTTTCAATGTCGACTCTCCTGGCCTTGTCACCAGGGGTGGACAGGAAGAGGTGTCTGTATCGAGGTCAGCATGCTATCGGAATGTCGCGGCTCATTACTTCAGCAGAACTTACCTTTGTCCTTCTCCCGAGTCCGAGTCAGAGCTGTACTCGGTAATGATACCCATGGCCGTCTTCTCATCCGGACCAAGCGTCAACTCAATCGAGGCGAAGAGCATACCAAGCTTGATGTCAGTCCCGAGGCTCTGTTTGAAAGTCCATTCTAGCGAGTACTCCCCGTCGCTCTCATCGCCATCCCCGTCTGGCTTGTCGCGGTATTCCTTCAGCAGCTCCTGAGCATTCGGCATCATCGTAATGGAGACCTTGGTGCGTCCGTCGGCCTCCTTGACAAGTACGCTGTTATAGAAGCTCGCCAGCTTGCCGAGCGAGTTGTCAACGTGTTTTTCCGTGATGATGTCGTATAGATTGTCTAGGTCGGGCAGGAGAGCCACGCGCGTCGACAGGCCCTCGGCGTGCTTGCGGCCCACGGCCAGGTCGAGGGGACCAAATGGCACCGGATCGCCTGGGATGACTTGGTTCTTCTTGTATCGATTCGCATCGTAGACCATGTTGAACCTCAATGGGTCCCACAGCGGCATCGCCTCATTGGGTGGGAGGAACAGCGGATCCTCCTCTGCGCCATCTTCCTCCTCTGCATCATCTTCCTCGTCTGCATCATCTTCCTCGTCTGCATCATCTTCCTCCTCCGCGGCATGTGCCACGTCCGCGGAAGATGCCCGCGCACTCATCCGTTCATCTTCTTCCACTGCCATCGCTGCCTCTGCCATCGCTTCCACTGGCGCATATGCTGCCATGCACTTGATATCATAGGCAGGAGGAGCCGAGTTCCCCTCGGCAAATGCTTGGTCATAAGACGGGGGTCCGTCCAGCTCGGCGCCCATGGCAAGGTAGTGTACGTATTCTGCGGGAAGAAGCTTCTGGCCCTCGGCGTCCTCGCTGTAGCACAGCTCGCCCTGCGCCGACAGCAGCAGTGGATCGACGGTCAGCGTGCCGTGCTCAAACTGGACGTCCCCGTCCCAGTTCTTGACCTTCCTGGACCACTGGATCTCATTCTTCATATTGGAGATAGTAGACTGCGAGCAAATCTCTCCATTGACATGGACTATGCTGTCAATGACAGAGACGACAGGCAGTGAGACGGGAAGTTTGGAGTAGTCGACGCCTGGGATATACTCGGGGGGGTACTGCAGCGACAAGTGGCCTGGCCCGGTGAGCTTGTTCCTGGACGTCTTGTATAGCCGCATGCTGTTCTTGTCGCTCTCCGTCTTTACTTCGGCCTTCAACACGTCGCTGATGGCGCCAATGCCGAAGCGCTCAAAGAGTGGCCGGAGCTCGCCAAAGGCTATCATCATTCTGGCCTGGTCCTCGACGGGGACGGTCCTCAGCATCTTGCAAATGCTCTTCATGGTGATCTGCCAAGTCTCGTCAGCAAAGTTCTGTTTCGAGGGTTCTCGTCGGGGGTGTTAATTAACACTCACCTCTGGGTAGTTGACAGCCACGAGGTAGTTGTTGGCATGGTAGCTGCGACGTCCCTCTCGGAGATGGACGCCGTAGACGTGTGTTAGGTTGTCCATGATCTGGGTCGAAATGGTCCTGATGACTACGGGCTCGTACGAGTTGATCTTCGTGTTGAGTCGGAGCAGGACGTGACCGTTGTCCAGCCGGCCAACATCTGCCCACGGGTTCTCTCTCATGGCGAGAGTCGGGTTCAATGCCCGGAGTCCCGTGGTCGTGTGGAAGACGTGGCCGGCAGTAAAGAACGGGGCTTCTTCATCTAGTGGCGTGAGTTAGCATAAGGTAGAGTAGCCTCCGTTCTGTTCGAATCAACTTGCTGAAGCCGTGGATATGGGGTGCGTCCACGCGTACCTCAACCCTTTCATCAGACACGACCCCCCACTCGCCGGAGTCGCCGCCCCTGGTCAACACCATGTCGTGCTCGGCCAAGTCCTCGATGTTGATCGCGCCGGAGCGTGTGATGATCTGGGTGCCGGGAATGAAGCAAGAACCGAATGGCTTTTCCATTTCCATTTTCCAGTTCCTCGGCGCCTCCTTGACGACCAGCCTGGGGTACGCGGAGCGAGCTAACGAAACTCGACGGGTTAGTCTCACCACCTCATCAGGGGTCGGGGAATCGATATAGCAAACGCACCCCACTGAATCCAGTTCTTGACCGACTGGCCCTTGGTTGTGGTAATGGTCCCATACGACGGCATGCCGCCCCCGAACGGAACGGGAGGAGAGGGCTCGTAATGCGCCGATTCGACCTTGGCATGGTTGAGCACCGCCGCGTTGTACTTGGCTGCCACGTCGTCCCAGAGAGATACCATGATCTCGCCGTGGGCCTTCCAGTCGCCGAGATTGAGATTTTGGGAGCGAAGCTGCTCTATCTTCTTCTTGATGTCTTCGGGCACGTCCATACCCGCCAGGGGCTCGAGGATTTCCCCGGGCGAAGGCGGCCTGAGAAACTCCTCCTCATGGTTGTCGCGCCAGCCGTACGAGATGGTCAGCGCCTGGGACAAGAGGTATACGAGGGACGACAACTTGTCGCCCTTGGCGAATTCGACGTTCGTGTAGCCGGCCAAGATATTGACCTGGGCAATCTTTCCAAAGACTTGCACCCAGATCTTGCTGTGCTCGTGCAGGTGCGGTGTAGCCTCGTGGGCGAGGTAGTTTGCCACGAAGAGCAGACTGGCGCTGTAGTTATAGTTGTCGGCTGTAGTGTCTTCCTCTATCTGCTCTATGATGGAATCTCGGGTGAGGAACATGTCGTGGAACTCTTTGACGAACTCCTGGTTCGCCTGGAGTTCTGCGAGACTGGAGATGTTCTGGGAGGCAAGGTGGGCGTCGAGCATATCTGCGTAGCAGTATCCCATCAGCCGGGTGAGGGCATCGACCATGGTAAGCTTGGCGATGTTCTGCGCATGTCTCTGGTCAGTTCCTGTTCGCTGTTCTGTTCGTCTAGTTCCCATGTTGACTTGCCTCGTCCGCACAAGTCCGAAAGCCGTACGGGTCTTCACCCGCGGGCAGCTTCGACAGCGCACGCGCGGCGGTAGACTGAGCCAATGTCGAAATGAGAACCCCGGCTTCGGGACTTGTGATGTGGCTTCCATAAAGAATGCTCTCAAGAGCCAGACCATTCCCCAGACCATCTCGTAGGAATGAGAGGCCTGAGACCTGTCGGGCGCGTTCCTGCAACTGTTCCATCCATTTTGAGGGAACAAAAGCAGGGGCGGACTTGAGCGCAAAGCACAACTTCTCGGGGGTTGCCATGATCAATCAGAGCATCGACAAGGGCAGATAGGTATCTTGAAGATGAACCGAAGAGAGTAAGGAGAAGGAGGAAATGCTCGGCCGTGTGGTATTCATTCCCGTGCTCTTTATAGACCAGAACTTACAACACTGCTCGCCGTTGAAATCTGTCAAATACCTAAGCATTCGAACTTCGCATGGCACCAAAGCTAAGATCAACTCCGAATCGGCCTCTCAAATCCTTAGGCACCCATCGGCGTCACTATGCGTTGCGTCATTAAACCACTTACCTCTTTCTCCTCATCCATGAATAAGTCGAGAACCGCCGCAAGCGGTAGCCGATCAGAGAGACACGATAAGCATCCCAAAAGCAAGGTTCCATCACTGTGCAGTTCGGCTGGCGATCCAGACTGTTTTACCGACATTCTAGTCCACATGTGTCTGGATAAGAGGTCCCTGGCCAGACAGACTCGATTCTTCATCTCTCTTTCCTATGCATGTCTCAAATTGCTTGGGCATACATGGGGCTGAACTGCATGTTTGACATCGGTCCAGGTAGCGTCCAGTGCCCGTGCCGTGCAGTAAGGTTTCGTACCGGCTGGGGAACTGGCTGATAGGTGGATGTTGTGAAGAGGGGCTTCATGCAGGCCGACCGTGATGGCAAGCCAGCGTAGGCGCCAAGAGCTTCTCAACCAGTACGCTAACCGTACTCCCTGTTACCTACCTACTCTGTTCCATAACAGACCCTGTTTGTCTACACTATGCCCCTCACGCAAGCTATAGCTACGCAAGCGCAAGATGTAAGATCTGCTGTGATGAAGAGATCGGCGGCGGGCTATTCGGCACCTGCAGCATCGCTTTCTTGATGAGGCATAGGTAGATCCGAGAAGCCTGTCCTGCATCAGCTGAATACCACTCCTCCCGGGTCCGTTTCCTGTGGCAGCGGGGTTGTCGATGCCCGAAATGCCCTTCGACTGGAGCTTGCCGAGCTTGGGCAACAAGGTGACATCGACGCGCCACTTGCCGCCTGAACCGACGAAAGGCCAAACTCGGCAATGCAGTGGTCATTGGTCAGGGCCAAAGGAATAAGACCAACCCGGGTGTAACAGTATATCCTGCATTATGGAAGATAACATTACATAACGCCAGGACTAGACAACAACAAAATCGGATCTAATCTCCATGTCACGGCCAAAAACGAGAGAAACCACCAGACACAAGAGCAGAGCTGCAAGTAGCCCAGAGAGGAACGGCCACAGCTAGAAGAGCGGCCAAGAGAATGCGGGGGTCGACCTCCTGTCAGTGGGCTGCCATTAGTGATACTAAGTGCCATCCATCACTGTGGGAGTCGCGGCGGCCGCAAGATACCAACAGGACGAGAGGAGGCCCTTTCCACGTCTTTGGACGAGTTGGATAACCCTTGACGGCTTGAGGGCATTGCGGCCTCTCACAGAGGCACGGTTGCTACTTTTCTTTGCCCTTGTGTTGGGGCAGCTGGTGCCTTTGTTAGTTGTAGCTAGTTGCTCACTGTGTGGACCGTTTGACCATGTAGTAGAATATATTTTTATTATTCCTACACCGATATACCCTTGGGGACGCCGGTCCTTCTACTGCTATAGGCATATAAAGGGAACCGTACCGTACAGGCCGGATAAAAACCCCCGTCTACCCCTCTAAAGCCACTATATACCAGGTAGTTACCTATCAAGACAAACGTCATGAAATATGTACTTAATAAACTCACATCTCTTCCTCCCGCATACACAGTACACCTGTGCTCTCGTGGGCAACTCGACAGCCCCCCACCGCCCTCAAGTCCTCACCACTACATAGGTAAACAATCCAAATACACATTCAATATCCTTTGCTTATCCATATACTCCCCAAAAGCTTTGATGCTCGCCTTTCGTTTCGCGTTCAGAATCCCCAATATTAGATCAATCAGCTTCAATCCCAGAACCTGAGCCCCTCAGAAACCGTAAGAGAGAAAACATACCTACCACCTTTCCCTTCACCTCCCAAACCTTCAATGTTATCCTCCCCCTCCTCCCTCCCTGGAGCCTCAATATCCCCCACCTCCCACCACAGCACAACCCCCTGGCAAAGCCTCTCAAACTCGACCGCCAAATCTAAACAATACGCCAACACCCCCACCTTGAACCAGTCCTTTGGTCCTACCCTCACCCCCTCTGTATTCCTCACCACCCGGCTAAGCCATTTGCCCATCCACCCATGACCATATGCTTGAACCAAATGGTGCCTTGGGCACTGATACTTGTCTGCCACGATTGCCAAGTTTTGCATATCGAATGGTGAGATCTCATCGGGTGGGATATGATTGTGCGGATGGGATCCGGAGTGAAGGATTTGAACTAGGAGAGATATACCAGTAAGGTCATCGGATAGGGGGATATCAGCGGGCGTGATGCGAGAGGGACGGGAAGGAAGGGAGATGATGAGGGGTCTGAAGAGGGGGGAGGCTTGGGAGAGGGGGCGGAGGCTGAGGCGGGGAGGATGGTTGTGTTGGTGGTTGGTGTTGGGATGAGGAGTTTGAGGTCGTTGAATGGGATGATGGAGGGGGGTTGCGGTGCCTGAGGAGGTTGGAGAGGGGATTGGGGAGAGGGTATTGCTTGTCGCCAGCGGGGGCGTTGAGGTGTGCCGGCGGGAGGGACGTAGAAGTAGTAACCGAAAGGGTTCCACCGGTTTGCCATTTTGATTTAACAAGGGAAAAATACCTAGACGACTGATAGTGTACGAGGCGACGATGGTTCTGTGGCCCTAGATGGGGGTAAAAGAGTGCTATGAAGGAGAGAGTAAGTTGCAAGCCCTCTCCTATTAGTATGATGACGTGGTGAATGAAGCCGTTTTTCTTGTTTGTATTGAGTCACAAGCCTGACACATCCTTGAGACAGTGTTGTTCAAGTTGTACACTGCCAGTAATCAGACAGTTCAACCCATTGTCATAAGAAACATAAATGTCTACTAGATGAAGTCTTGTTATCATTTCCTTAGGTAAGGTAGGTAGGTACCTAGGTAAGTATCCGGCCAACCCAATTCTTGAACATTCTTGCATCAGCCCGACTCCCTTTGCCCCTTGTCCACCTGTATGTACCAAGTGGAGGTACATAAAGCTTCGCAACAGACCTGCTGGTCAAGTGCTCTACTCTTTGCTTGATCCGTTTTCCGCCTTGGTACTATCCTTATTATCCGCGCCAGCAACCATGTTGTACGTCGCAACCTGAGAACCCACTGCCACCGCATCGAAGCCAGTCCAAGGTTCTTCTCTAATATCCTGTGACAGCCACCTTCCAACGGAATCCATATCGCTAGCCTGTGGAGCAGTGTTTTTGGGCTGAACACGGGGCTCGCCCCAAGAACGACTGAGTTTGAGAAAGGCGGGTTGGACGCCAGATGCCCCCTGAGACAAGGCAAGGCACGTCGATGAGGTCGAAGGCTTGTTGGGAGTCATATCGACTTATCTGCAAGTTTAGAAGTTAGCAAGCCTTTGGACACGAGTGTTATGTTGTACTCTTCTTGAATCGTACACAAGAAAGCGGTACTTTACTGGCAAGTGAAGTTGGTGGACTTCTACAGTTGACTGCTCGAAGGTGACTTAATTGTGGTTTAGTCTAGCACTTGCTGTCCCTAATGCCGCTACCTTTATAGAAGCTCAAAATCATCCAGGCATGACGACATCAACCTCTTTTGTTGATGGGCCTTTTTTCATATCCATGGCTTTTGCAAGCGACATGGCATTCAAGCTTCGTTCTGCATACTGAACTCTGGAATATGAAATTGGCCGTTAGGCACAGATATACATCACTCAAAGTCAAAGGCGGAAAAAATTGGCCCGTGATGAATCAACAAGGTAAGGCGGTTGATGTTTGATAAAGCGATTGGTGACAAAAAAGGGCCCTTTCCTTGTCGCCGAAAAGGTGTGGTGCTGGCTGGATGTAAAAATTGGCCCGCTGCCGACTGTGCGGGGTGGCTGAAAAACCCCAACCCATAAGCCTCAATAAGGACTTTCTGGTACGATAGGTAGCAAGATACATAGTTCTTCAGGCAAACTCAATGGTTGTATCAGGTTGACAGTTAACAAAGCGGTACAACTTGCGGCAAGCAACAGTGATAGGTTGAAATATTTGGCCCACGAACCCAGCCGACCGAAAAGCAAGTCGTACTTGAATACCAGACAACCCCACTCCAGTAGCTCTTGCTTCTTTCCTCTTTCCATCAACTTTTCACAGGGACTGCAACCCGACCCTGCAACCCATCGCATCATCACTACTTCACTGAGGTGCGTCAAGCTAGGTATGGCAAATTGCTCAAATTCTTCATTCATCTCCCCGACCGGAAGGATACACGAGAAAGCTGACAATGATTAAAAGCCTTCTTCTACCTTCTAGGTTACCAACTCGAAACGGGCGGGCTCCTTTAGGGAGCCCAGATCCAATCTCTTTCGATTTCAGAATACACAAACTCGATCCCTCTCCCGCAGCGCATTCCTCGAGACCGCATTTGTGTGGCACAGATTATTAAGACTCACTGATAACTTCAACAACCACCCTTTGGTGATTTGCGCGGGCTCTGATCCCGCGCATTCACCATCCAGGAGGAGCACAATGATCGTCGTTTAACTCAGTCGGAACTTCTACCCGACTTCGATTTCTTGGGCTGTGATCTACTGGATTTTAGCTTTCCATTCGATGGACCGGCGGACTGTTCAAGCGACCAGACTGGTTATTGCCCGTCGGTCGAAGAGCCCCCTATAGACTTACGGGCGTTCTTCGACCTTGATGATGACAACGACCTGCCTTTGCGAACACAAAGCTGCGATTCCAATGCCTCGTCTTCTTCTTCTCCAGGTTCTCATTTGCCTATTGAAAGTTCTCTGACTCCTGGCTTGTCGACTCATGACACAAGCACACATGCAGAAGAGCCATTTACGCCGCTCTCTACTGCACCATTTGACTCGACTGCGACTCAACTGCGAAAATGCGACCACTGTGGTGCCTCCCTCTCTGTTTTACGCTTCCTGTAAGTTGCCTCCTGCTCCGCCCCATGCCAGAGGGTTAAGTAAACAGGTCACTGACGCTGGCAATTCTGCAGCGCTCATATCAAGCCCAAGCAACCAGGCGGCCCTCCTCCATGCACGATAAAATTCAGTTGTCGTACAGCCACAGAACATGGCTGCGATAAAGTATTCGCAGACAGCAGGATTCGTCGGCGCCACAGAGCGAAGGTTTGCAGAGAGGTTCGCCAACAGCACCCCTTCAGATGTAGCTGTTCCACGACGGTGAAACGCTGGGACCAATTCAAAAGTCATAAGAAGCGCTGCCGCGACCCAGCCTCTGGGAGTAGTCCCCGCTCCAGACGGTTCATCTGCGAGTGCGGGACACCATTCCCGAGCTACATCGAACTCGAGCAACACTATACTGCAGTGCACCAAAAACGACCAGGTCGACCACCAAAAGAGAAACATACAATACCCAGTTGATGACCAAGAAGAGAGACCGAGACACAATTGGATATGAAATCGGATTGAAATGTTGGACTTCACGGGATGCCCAGAAATTTGAATGTCGGCTAGGTCTCTGGCCATCATAGTTCTCGATGATCCCGCCACCCTGATAGGCTCAGACTGACACGACTAGGGTACTCTACACTGAGAGCTGCTTGTGAATTCTGATTTTGCCTGTCAGGATGGGCGGTTGGGCGTTATTAGTGGTATTGTCCCTGCCGTCCTTGTCGGATTTCCTTTTCTCTTATCGACCAAGGTAGCTAGTTACCGCCGAAGGTGATATTCCCTGGAGCAAAAACTGCTTTTCGCGATACGCAAGATAGCTCGGTTGGTAGGATTCATACTGTCGAACTCAATTACATTCGTTCATTGTATATATCTGGCTACCTTGACGCAATGCGCTTTCTCTCTGTGGACTCCCTGGTTAGGGATTTGTCCTGTTAGATCAGTGACGGGAAACGGCAATGGCGCAACGGACTGTAATTGTGGGATTTCCCAGACGAAATTACAGGTGGAGCGTCGAAAGGTACATTTCCTGTGCTCCACATAGTACAGATTGACAAAGTGTATAGTGTCAGATTAGTATGGGAGGCCTACTGTTAGGGAAATTAAGACCTTGGCAGTGGAACCTGAGCCATACGGTTCGGAAGTCCGCACCTACCTGGGCTTCCTTCTATGTATAATACCAGAATTGACAGAGTTTTTACCTACAATATTGTTCTACAATTTACAGTTAAAGTGTCGATTTTAAGGCCTATTTTTAAAGCTATTTACAAAAGACCTACCTACTTATAAAACTACTATAAAAAACCTATTACTATAGCATTTAATTTAACTGCTCTTTTTATAGCTATTAAAAAGTAAAATACGGTCTTCTATAATGGACTTAATAATTAGTAAGTATTTGAAACTGCCTTAAAATACTATATATAAGATGATTAGATATATATTGATTTAAAGAACTATATTTCTATACTTAAAAAGCCGGCCATTTTAAGCATTTATAATGTAAAATATATTAAAATATATATAACTATTATATACTATAAATATAAATTTAAAGCTTATAAGTAATATAAATAGAGGCTTTAAAAGTACCTTAATTGCACTGCTTATGCTTGGATAACTGTATTAGCTATTAAAGCCGGAAGTAAAAGTAAAGAAGAAATCCTGGACTTATTAAAGGAGGTTTTAAAATCTATATATATAATAAGCGACTTTACTATTAAAGGAAAGAAGGAATATAAATTTAACTTAAATTACTTTATAAGAATAATAAGGGACTATAATAAGGTTTAAGATACCTTTTAAAAGTTTAATAAGTAAATTATTAATTATATTAAAATAAGCCTTTAAAATACCTATTATAAAGAAGACTATAGCTTTATTAGTAACTTTAATGCCTTTAAAAAAGCTATAATTCTTAATAAAGATAAATACCGCCTTTACTATTAAAAAAAGCTTAAGGAGTATATTAAATCCTTTAAGTCTACTAATAACTTTAAGAAAGTAAAGGAATAGGCGACTATTTAGAAAGAAGCTTTCTATATAGTTAAGAAATTTTATACCTTTAATACCTTCGATCCTATTACTTAGTTAATAGGCTTCCTTTAAATAGTAAGTAAAAATCCCTTACTTTCTTTATAGGCTTTTAACTTTAAAATAAATTAAAAACACTATATATTATTTAATAAACTAATTCTTAAAAAAATTACTAAGGATATTAAAGATAAAATACTTTATATTTATAAAGAAACTAAGAAGCTAAAGGCTATAGGTATTTTTCTAACCTTTTATAGTAATATAGTAGAAGAAGATAAAGTAAAGAAAGGCTATAGTAATTAAGGCTAAAGTAATTAAGGTTAAGGGAACTATAGTTTTTAAGACAATTTAATTAAGTAGAAAAGGCAGGATTCCGGTTTGAACTCCGGGCCTTTTAATAAGAAAACCCTAATCTATAGCGTTTACTATAGAAATAGATATAAAATTAATAACTATTACTATATTTTATTAAAAAAGATCTTTAAGAACTTACGATTTTACTTTAATTCTTTAGTTAAAGCCTTTATTTAAACAGTCCTTAACGTTAATAGAAAGCTAAATAAAGAAGTTAATTAAATAAGAAGAGAAGAAAGAAGTAATAATAAAGAGAAACTATAAAGAAATTAACTTAAAGAATAAGAAGTTTGGTCTTTTACTATAGTATATTATAAACGTTAATTTATTAAGTATATAATAGTAAATGCCGTCTTCTTATAATTAAAAGGTAGGGTTTTCTTAAGAATTTTAAAGTAATTGATATTAAAATCCTGCTTTTCTATATTGGAATACCTACTTTACTGCTTAACGATTTTTAATTCCAATACCACTCTTTATATCTTCAATAAAATTAGCTACTTTAATTACTTTTAACCTATAGCTTTAAAGGACTACATTATAGTAAAAAGCTTAATAGTTCTTATTATTAATTATAAAGAAGTCGATATTTATATATAAACCTTATAAAGACTAAGGACTTTATAGCTTTATAATATAGCCTATTATAAGGACTTTACTATTAATCTAATATTATTTAAAATATTAAAAGGTTTTAAAATTTAATAGGATAATAAAATACTAGAGAATTACTTATAAAGCTCTTTAAGTAAAGTAATTGCCTTACTTTAAAAAACTTACAGTTAAATAGTTATCGAATATATCGATTTAACTATAAGGTCTTTAGAATTACTTACTTACTATAATACCTTCTATATTTAAGGAAAAAGGCTAACCTCTATTGCCTTATTAGCGATTTAATACCTTTAGCTTAATTATATTAATTAATAAATAATAATGAAATTTATTAAGAACGTTAAGGATATAAAGTTATAAATTTTAAGTAGAATTTTTAAGATTTCTATAGTTATAAAGAAAGGTAGTACCTATAGTTTCTTAAAAGGTAAAGAAGAAGAAGACCTTTAAGAAGAAGTAAAAAAGGCCTAATCTTAAGACTTAATTAGCCGACTAAGTTTTAAACTTAAGTTTAAACTTTACTAGCTGATTAAATTAAGGTAAGGCTTTAAAAAAGAAAAAGTAAAATAGTAATTTCTAAGTAGTTATAACTGTCTTACTATTAAAGACTATAAGGCTTATATATAAGTTAAGATTAGAAATATATAGAGTACTTAATTAAAGTTAAACCTTTATTATTTAAATAAAGTATAGATAGTAGACCTTTTCGAATATAAAGAAAACTTATAAGGTTTTAAGTACTTTATTTTCTTTATTAACTACTATAATAGGATAACTTTCCTTTACTATTTTAAAGACTGTAAAAGCAGGGAAATTATTAATATAGTAATAAAGCTATTCTATTACTTATTTTACTAATATACTATATTAACATAGACTTTATAAAGCGATAACGAAATAGTAGTATTAATAGAGATAAAGAATATATTAAAAGACTTAGAAATCGTTTATAAGCCTTTTACTTTAAACTATTAAAATTAGAACAGTAGAGCTAAGTGCTTAAAAGGTAATATTAAAAGAAAAACTATTGCAATAAAAGTATTAGTTAAGTTATTTAAATTCTTATAAAAAGAAATTATAAAAGCAATAGTATACTTTTATAATCAAATACTTAAAGCTTACTTTAAATAGCAGACTCCTATATAAATCTTTTACTTTATTAAATAATAAAAGGATAGTTTAATACTATTTAATATACTAAAGCCTTAAGAAGGTTATATTAAGGTATATAGATATAAAGCTTATTATATATTTTCTAACATTTATAAAGGAGAAAATAAAATAAAGAAACTTCAATTCTAAGCCTTTATTAAGTATTTAGTAGAATATAAAAGTATTAGGATTTTTAGAATTTAAAACCTAGTATTTAATAAAATTATTAAGGTTAAAGATATAAAGTTTAAAGAGAATAAAAGGCTTATAAAGAAAAAAGACGACTTTATTAATGACCTTATAAGACTTATAATTATAAAGTTAACTACTTTAGTTATTAAAATTTATAAAAAGGACCTAATTAATAACCTAGTAATAAATAAATATTACTTTTATACTAGCTACTATTAAGATCCTTTTATTAATTTACTTAAAGAAGAATCTAATAATAAGTAACTTACTTTATAGAATAATATAAAACCTTTATTAACGCTAGAAAATTCCTTTAAGTAGCTATACCTTAAGTATACTTTAAAGATAAGGCCGGGAAAAGCAGTTAAGGCCAGAAGGTTTAATTAACTAAAGTTACTAAGACCTTTAAGTACTTTTTTAACGCTTAAAAATACTTCTCCTTATATAGGCTTTTTAATAAAAGCTCCTACTTTTAAAATAAACTTTATAGAAAATACTATTAAACTTAAAGGTTTAGAACCTATAGACCTCTATACTATTAAGTACCGATATAGTCCTTAAGAAGCCAGCTTTATTATAGAAAGAAAGGTAAAAAGAAGTGGAATTCCTATAAAATATAAGATTTAAAGGTTAACTATAAACCCTTTTATATTTAAAGAATCTATTAAGTTAAAAAAACCTAGTAAAACCTATATAAACAGTATAGAGCCTATAGTAAAAATCTACTATAAAAAGCTTCTTAACCTTTTAAAGAACTATAAGCAATTAAAAAACTACCTTTACTAAGACCTATTTAAAACGGTAATTAAAGATTATTGTTGAAATACAGCACTTAGTTGTGGACTTTACAGTGTATTTTGGCCTGTAACCTACAGGGCCAACAACAACCAATGGCTTGGAATCACAGCGCTCACCAACACTCTGCCACGGCAATCGCAGTAGTCTCCGAACCTCTCTCCATTCCAGGGCCCGAATGCCCGTTGAGTCCGCTAGCTGCAGGGCCTGAATGCCCGTTGAGTCCGCTAGCTGCAGGGCCTGAATGCCTGTTAAGTCCGCTAGCTGCAGACTTGGTCGGCTGGCCAAGTCTGACTGTTGAGTGCGCTAGCCGGAAGCCGTTTATAGGGTGCAGGGCGCTAACGTTTCACCGTTGCAGTGCGCTAACCGCCTGGGGCTTCGGGCTGCTTCAGGGGTCCAAAGACTACTGCGATTGCCGTGGCAGAGTGTTGGTGAGCGCTGTGATTCCAAGCCATTGGTTGTTGTTGGCCCTGTAGGTTACAGGCCAAAATACACTGTAAAGTCCACAACTAAGTGCTGTATTTCAACACCCCCTCTACAGCCGCAGTGCGTGGCACTGACTAAAAGGGCTTGGAAAGGTTCAACAGTGAGACGAAGGTGTTGAACAGCGCTGTAGGCAAGGCTTTAGTGAGGCCGTCAGCAGGCATCTCCTCTGTAGGGAGGTAGGTCACAGTGATGACTCCAGTGGATATGGCCTCTTTGACCCCCTGAAATCGAATCAGAGTGTGTTTGGTTCGGCGATTGTGCTTATCGCTGTAAGCAGTGGCAATAGAGCCTTCGTTATCACACAACAGGGGGGTAGGGCCTGTAATAGGCCTGGAAATTTCCTGAAAGAGACCCCTGAGCCACATAGCTTCCTTAAGGCCTTCGATAAGCCCAGTGTATTCGGCCTCTAGAGTGCTGAAGGACACAGTGGACGCTTTCTTTGATTTCCAGCTAATAGGTCCTCCAGCTAAGGTGAACAGCCAACCGTAGGTAGATTTAGCGCTTTCCTCACACCCAGCCCAGTCACTATCAGTGAAGCCGATGGGCTTCAAGTCACTGTTAGAGCCGTAACCGACAGCGCTGTAAGCACTGGAATAGAGGTAGGAAAGTAGTGATTTTGCAGCTTTGAGGTGGGTGTCAGTAGGCTGTGTTAGGTGTTGTGAAAGCCACTGAACGCTGAAGGCCACATCAGGCTTGGTTTGGACCATAGCGTACATCGAAGTACCAATCAGTTGTCGATATAGGTGCTGATCAGAGGGGCTTGCGGGGGCTCCAGGCCTGTTGCCTTTGCCTGTGATTCCAGGGCTCAGTGGAAGGGGAGTTGACTTAGTGCTGATTCCAAAGTGCTTGACTGCCTCTGTAATATAGGCCTTTTGGTGGATCCAGAGGCGCCGTTGAGGCCTGTTGCGTTCAATTTGGACACCAAGGAAGTAGCGGGCAGGACCTAAATCTTCGATATCGTAGTGCTCCCCCATAGCGTTCTTCAGGGCTTGAAGCCGTGGAGGCTCAGGGCCTGTGATCAAGCAGTCGTCAACGTGGCTGATGATGAAGATCTTGTAGTCTGGGTGAAAATAGGTAGCTGTATCGGAGATGAGGGGCCTGAAACCTAAGGCCTGGGTCATTGCAAGGACCTTCTGTTGCCAGAGGTAAGAAGCTTGCTTCAGGCCGTACAAGGATTTCTTCAGTAGGATAACTTGGTCCTCAGTAGGGTCCCATCCGGCTGCCTTTAGCAGTATTACAACGCTGGCACTGCTGTGGGCGAACTCAGGTAGTCCCTGTGGAATTTCGATATAGATATCAAAATCGGTCTCTGAGTTCAAAAAGGCTCCCACAAAGTCCACCTGCTCCAAATCCCAGTCAAATACAGCTGCAAAGGCCAGTATGATTCTCCAAGTCGGAGGCCCTGTGGTGGAAGCGTAGGTCTGTTCGAAATCGATTCCAAAGGCCTGTTGGAAACCTCGAGCAACCAATCGGGCCTTGAACTTCACTGTAATGCCCTGTGAATTCTTCTTATCCTTGAAGACCCAGCGGCTTGTAATAGGCTTCTTCTTGGCCTGAGATCGGCGGACAAAATAGAAGGTCTTGGTGGTGAGAAGTTGGCGTAATTCAGTGAAGATGGCCTGTAACCATTGCTCCTTTTCAGGGTGTTTCAGGGCTTGCTTGAAGGTGTTGGGCTCTAAGGCCCCCGTAGAATAGCACTCCTTGCAGCAGGAAACCAGGTAAGAAATAAGCTCACTGCAATCCATATCATCCACAGGCATGAATTCCTCACGTTGCTTCTGTGAGGCCTGGGGCAGAGGGATCTCAATGGTAGTAGAGGGTGCTGTAGGTACTGGAATTGCAGGCTCAGGTAGCGGCTGAGTAGGTGGCGTAGGGGATGATTCAGGTGCTAGGGAGCTGGGAATTGGCGGAATAGGGGGACTGTGAATAGGGGGTTCAGGGACTTGAACAGTGGTATCCTCTTCTAACTCATCAAAGCGGTCAAGGACCTCTAGGGGACCTATAGGGCTTGAAGGACCTGTAATCTGGGCCAATGGGTCCTCATAGAACTTGACAAAGCTGGTTTTGATGACTTTGTTCAGGCCCAAGTAGACCAAGTAGGTCTGATGACCCAGAACAGCCACAAGTCTTCCTTTGGTTCCTCGGGGGGCAAGCTTAAGACCTGTAGCTCGATCCTCAGCGGGGATATACACCGTAACCTCAGTGCCTATAGCCCTGTAGTTCGAAAGGTTTGGCTGATGTGGCGCTTGAGAGGGCAACAGTTCATCGTGGAAGGCTTGGTAGGGCGTGAGATCCCTGGAGCTTTGGGCCGTACAATTGATGATTTCTACCATAGGAATGGCTATGTGTCCCCAGAGAGTGATAGGGAGGCCTGAAGCCAGAATGGTAGCCCTGAGACGGTCTAAAATGACCCTAATAGAGCGCTCGGCTAGGCCATTTTGATTGGGAGTTCTGGGGCTTGATGTGCTGAACCCGATGCCCTTTTCAGTGAGGTAGACACCCAAGGGAAGGACTTCTTTTCCCCCATCGTAGTGAAAGTGAGCAGGGTATCGCCGGAAGGTATTGTTCAGGCCTTCAAATAGTGAACGAAGTGCTGTAACGGCATCATCCTTGGTAGCCAACAGCCTGAGAAATCGGAAACGGGTCTTTCGATCTGCTATAACCAAGCCGTAAGGTTTCTTCAGCAGTGGAATAGGCTTGATGGCAACAATGTCCCCCTCTAAACGGCTTAGGGCAAAAGGAGGGTCCTGAACAGGATTCTTAGAAGGCCTTCGAAGGATTTTTGCAGCGTCACAGCTCTTGCAAACCAAATCCTCAGGCCTAACCTTCTGTAAGTTAGGCATACCCTCAGTGATAAGAGAGGTCTTCTTCAGAAGGTCAAGACCTATATGTCCAAGCCGTACGTGCCAAAGGATAGCTGATCGAACTGAGGCTGGTGAAGGCTCATTAGGATCCCTAGGAGACCCATCCCCCTCTGAAAAGCTAGGAGTTTCAGGGGAGACCCCCTCTGAAATTTCAGGAGCTTCAGAGGCTTGAGGGAAAGCAGGGTAACTGCTGAAGCACTGCCAGTGGGATGCTTCCGGCCGAGGTTGGCCCTTGAGGGTAAGGTAGAACCCTGATCTTTTGAAATTCAGGAGGGCAATGAGATTGCGGTTGCTATCGGTGAGCTTTTGGCCATATAGGGCTCCTCCAGCACTGTATAGGCGGTCCCCACTGACAATATTCAGTGGAAAAGTGGGAATAAAGAAGGTTTCGGTGAGGCTGATAGCTGAAAAATGGGCCCTATTATTGCGGGTTCCGGTGAAGAATTGGACTTTTACAGTGCCCTTGCCGATAATTCTCACAGGGCCACCCCCTGTGGTTAAAGGCTTGACCTTTACCTCAATGAGGTCAGTGAAAAGGTTCTTATTGTTGCAAATATGGACCGTAGACCCAGTGTCAAAGAGCCAGGCTTCTTTCAGGGCTGGGTTAGCGTAGTTAGCTGGGTTGATAGGCGTAGAAGGCGGGACCTCAGGGGGTGAGGATGCTGTAGACCCAGTGAAGCCGTGGTGTTCACAAGGTATAGTTGGTTCTGAAGGTTCAGTGCTGTAGAAGCCTGTGCCGAGGTCGAAGCCCACTGCAAAAGAAATTTCCTTGGAATTTCCAGGGTCTTCAGCATCCTCTTTCTTCTTGTCCTCCTTTTTCTTTTTCTTCTTTCCAGTGAGCCCAGGCTCTGTGGGGTTCCCTGTAGAGGCATTTGAAGCCCCTGAGGCTTTGAAATCCTCAGTGGAAGCAGTGTAGGAACGAAGCGTAGAAAGGGCTTGGGCAACTGTGGTGCTGGAAATACGGGTCTCAGCCAGAAGCTCCCCCTGTAAGAATTCCAGTGTGGGGTAGCGAGAATAGCCGAAATTGTGCTCGTTTTGGCGAATTAGAGCTCTGGAGCGTTCACACCACAGTGGAAAACTGCCCTCCAGTGAGCTCAGGTAGTGATTAACCTGGTCGACAAGCTGAATTGTAACACCCAAGCCTTGAAGCCTTGTAATAAGGGTGTTGAACTTGGCGTTGTATTCAACCACTCCCAGTGAACCATCGAATTTAATAGCGTGATAAGCCCTATACAGCTCATCTCGAAGGACGGCCTGGGCAGGGGCGTACTGGGCTTGTAATCGCTGGAAAAGGGTCGCTGGGGAGTCTTCGGCCTCGATAGTGAGCAGTGGGCCTGCCTGCAGGGTGTTCCGAATAGTGAGAAGAAGGAAGGCTTTCAGGTCATCGTTCAGTGAATCAGTGACTGACTTAGGCTTGTTCATGAACTCAGAAAGACCTAAAACCCTCATTTGAATAGTGAGAGCCTGGTACCAAGAGCGCCAGTTCTCAGGACCTGAGAGCTTTTGTTCTTCAGTGAGGTGAAGGACCTGTTTGCTAAGATCCTTTACTGAGAGTACAGTGGTCTCTCGGGCAGTTTGACTTGAAGAAGGCGCTGTGACAGGCGTAGCGATAGGGGCTGATGGACCTGTACGAGCTGAAGTGACCGAAGATGAGGGTGGCGCAGGCAGATCTACAGAAGGTTCGGAAGAAGACTTGGGGGGGCTTGAAGCAGTACGTTCTGGTGGGGGGCGAGTGATGAAATTGTCGATACGGGTGTTGACTCGGTTGATTTCAGCGCTCAAAGCTCTGATTTGATCAGTAAGACCTGCTGTAGCGGCCCCAATCCTGCTATCAAAGGTAACCACAAGGTTGTTCTGAAGCTGCTGGAAGTACTGGGCAAAGTTGAGGCCCTCGGAGAGGTTGGGAGTCGATGGGAGGCCGAAGGTTCCTGGAGCTCCAGGGCTCACAGGGGGGTCATGCATATCTTCATCCTCCATAGTAAGGGAGGTCGAAGGCCTGAAAGGGAAGTAGAAGCACTGTTGGAAGTGCTAGAACGCTGTTTTTCAGGTCTTTGGCGCCTGAGAGGGAAGTAAAAGCACTGTTGGAAGTGCTAGAACGCTGTTTCTCAGGTCTTTGGCGCCTGAGAGGGAAGTAAAAGCACTGTTGGAAGTGCTAGAACGCTGTTTCTCAGGTCTTTGGCGCCTGAGAGGGAAGTAAAAGCACTGTTGGAAGGGCTAGAACGCTGTTTCTTAGGTCTTCGGTGGCCTAAAATAAATAGGGCTTACAGGATAGGTGTTATTGCAGAGGCTGCAAGACAAAGAAATTCACCTGGGCAGTGTAAGCCCGGGCTCATAACCTGTTAAGATAGGTGTCTCACAGGCCTATAGGTATAGACCTGTGCAGGGAACGGCGCAGAACACTGAGAGCGAAGAGGGCTTTGTCTGCAGCATACGACAGTGACTGAGCACTGAAGGAATATGGATTACAGGGGCGACGCCCTGCAATATATAGAAGGTAGGCACTGTAACATAGGCTTGTGAGGCACTGTAAGATGTGGTGAACCAGTATATTGAATTGACTTATTAGCTAGGAAAATATTACAGTGAATAGTCGCGAGGGACAAGACCTATTATAGGTCTTCGGCCCTGTATCGCTCTCCGAACCTCTCTCCATTCCAGGGCCCGAATGCCCGTTGAGTCCGCTAGCTGCAGGGCCTGAATGCCCGTTGAGTCCGCTAGCTGCAGGGCCTGAATGCCTGTTGAGTCCGCTAGCTGCAGACTTGGTCGGCTGGCCAAGTCTGACTGTTGAGTGCGCTAGCCGGAAGCCGTTTATAGGGTGCAGGGCGCTAACGTTTCACCGTTGCAGTGCGCTAACCGCCTGGGGCTTCGGGCTGCTTCAGGGGTCCAAAGACTACTGCGATTGCCGTGGCAGAGTGTTAGTGAGCGCTGTGATTCCAAGCCATTGGTTGTTGTTGGCCCTGTAGGTTACAGGCCAAAATACACTGTAAAGTCCACAACTAAGTGCTGTATTTCAACATTAGGCAAAGCTTATTTAATTTAAAGCTTAGAACTTACCGACAGTTTAGGTTTCCTTTAATATTAAGAAACTAAAAATAGATTAGCAAGTGCTATTAGATAGAGCTTACGTATAGTAGGTAAGTGCTATTAAGTAAAGCTTATATATAGTAAGCAAGTGCTATTAGGTAAAGCTTATATACAGTAAGTAAATACTATTAGATATAGCTTATATACTGTAAGTAAGTACTACTAGGTTAAGGTTATATACTGTAAGTAGGCGCTGCTAAATATAGCTTATATACTATAAGCAAATATTTAAAAATATAGTTTTTAAAGGATTATTATTATATAGTTTAAGCGAATTGATTTATTACTAAGTTTAATGACTTTTTTAAAATAACTTAGTATTAATATTAATACTATTAGTTATAATTTAAAGAAATTAAAATTAAGCAAAGTATTTTATAAGGTTATAAACGGTAATATTATTAATAATTAAAATTTATTATAAAGCTTTAAATAATAATATTATTAATTTAAAGAATTTATTATTAAGTTATAAATAGTAATATTATTAACAAATTTTTTTAAATTAATATAAATAGTATTTTTAAAAATAATAAAATTCTTATTAACAATATAAATAAAAAGATTAAGTAATAGGAAAAATAGGAATATATTTTTAATATTTATAGTAAAAATAATAATATTAAAGTAAAATATAAAACAATAGAGGAAAGACTAAATAAACTAAAGGCTTACTAAAACTTTATATCTTTATATTATAAAAGAATATACTTAATAAAAGGACTTAGAAAGTCCGAACTAAGCTATAAAGGGCTTAATAGCTTTCTTTAAACTATCTTATACTAAATCTAATTATAATAGAAATTTAATATTTTTATTAAATGCAATATTTTTATTAAACTAAGTCTTTATAAAGCTTAAGTTTATAGTAAGTAGCTACTATTATATTATATAGTAGAAGTTTAAATTAAAAATCTTACCTATTAATTATCTAGTATTTACTTAGTATCTTATTTTACTATAGAGCTATTTAAAGGCCTATATCTTACTAATTAGTAAACTAAACCGCTTGTAATTTTGTATTTAAACTATTAAGGCTTACTACTATAAACAATATAAATAGCCTAACCTTAACCTTATATTAATCTATATTTTAAGTTAAAGGTACTTGGTTTTATAGTCCTTTTATATAGCTATAAGTCGATTTTTAAAAAGCTATAAACTATACTAACTTAACTGCTTATAAAACCTATAGTTAACTATTAGGCTAATTAAATTAGCTTAAAAATAGTAGGCCTATAAATAAGTAGGTATATTATTACTATATTAAATTATAGGCCTATAGACTCTATAGGTTAAAAGCTATAGAAGATTTAGTAAGTAGTTTATAGGGTTTAGTAAGCTTTAAAGTTAACTAAAATGTACTTTAACCTATTTATCTATTAAAGTATATAAGGTACTGTATATTAGTTAATAAGTATATAGTAAAGGTCGAATATAAATCCTATTATAGAAAATATTATAGTAAATTTATAAAAAGTTAGTACTATAATATAATTATTTACTTACTATTTTCCTATTTCTTAATACCTATAAGGTATTATATATTAGTACTTTAATACTAAGCTATAAGTATTATATATAAGACTTTTACTATACTATAAGCTAGTATATAAGTATTAATTATAAGGCTTTTAGGCTTATAATTAGCTATATCTATTTTAATAATATTTAAATATTTAAGTCTTTTATATAAAGTTTTATAGATAATTATATAATACTATTTATATTAATAAAAAGAAATATTATATAAGATTCTTTAAATATTAAAGGATTTAATATAAAATAGTTAATTTTAAAAGTTTAAATATTTTTTACTAGTTTAAAAAATAAATATTAATAAGTATTTAAATAAATATAATTCACTTACTATAAAAGAAGATATATTTTAATATAATAGTAATTAGTAGAAATTAAAAGTTTTTTAATTATAGAAAGGTTTTTAATGTAATTATTAAAAGAAAACTTAAAGTATAAAAGCATAAGAAAAAAAGATATAGTATTAATAATATAAAGTGTTAAGATAGGTATTTTACAGGCTTATAGGTATAGACCTATATAGGGAACGGCGTAGAATATTGAAAGTAAAGAGGGTTTTGTCTGCAGTATACAATAGTAGCTAGGTACTAAAGGAATATAGATTATAAAGGCAATGCCTTGCAATATATAGAAGGTAGATACTATAATATAGGCTTATAAGGCACTGTAAAATGTGGTAAACCAGTATATTAAATTGACTTAATAGCTAGGAAAATATTACAGTAAATAGTTATAAAGGACAAAAGCTATTATAGGTCTTCGGCCTTATATCGCTCTTCAAACCTCTCTCCATTTTAGGGCCTAAATGCCTATTAAGTCTGCTAACTATAGGGCCTAAATGCCCGTTAAGTCTGCTAATTATAGGGCCTAAATGCCTGTTAAGTCTGCTAGCTATAGACTTAGCCAGCTAGCTAAGTCTGACTATTAAGTACGTTAACCAGAAGCCGTTTACAAAGTACAGGGTACTAACATTTCACTGTTATAGTATACTAATTACCTAGGGCTTTAAGCTGCTTTAAGGGTCTGAAGACTATTACAATTGCTATAGTAGAGTATTAGTAAGCGCTATAATTCTAAGCTATTAGTTATTATTGGCCCTATAGGTTATAGGCCAAAATACACTGTAAAGTCTACAACTAAGTGCTGTATTTTAATATAAAGCTATATTATAAAAAAAAAAAGTTAAACTTTAAAATAAAGAAGCGTTAAAATTTTAATAAAGATAATAGATTTAATTTTAAAGGTATATCCGTTTTTTTTATAATAGCGATTACTTTATATTTAATATTTACTATAGCTATAGCTTATAATTAAATTAAACTAGTAAAGATATTATATATAATTGCGTTTAGAATAGTACTTTCTTTATAAAAAAATTACTCTAATATATACTTTATTTATAAAATTAATATAATTATTGGCTTTATTAATATAATTTATTTCTTAAAATAGGTATTTAATTTATAAAAGAAAGTTAAAATAAAAAACTAAAGCGTTCTAACTCTTTTAATAAAATTATATTTATAGATTTCTTTTTTATTTGTAATTACCTATTCTAAAGTCTTTTTATTATAATAGAAGGATATAACGTATATTATAAGCGAGTGACCCATATAAGCGAGTGACCCACTTCCCACCACACCGTAACAAACTATCCTCAATTATACCGCAACAACACTAGGAAGCAACTACAATTATATTAGAAACGGCTGAATCAGATGATTCCCCAGCCTCCTGGCAAGTGCGCACGTTATGGCCAGGCTTGCCGCACACACCACAGCACCGAACCCTCGCACGATCTCCCCCTGCATTACTACTATCCGGCTGCGTTTCTTGCACTCCCTCCCTATCCACGGCCTTCTGATCCAGTAGATCCTGTGCCTCTTGTATAGTAAGTGACCCTCCAAGCCTCACACGTGTTTTTTTGGCTCTCCGGCGTTTGCTTAGTGCCTCATTGGCCTTACGGAGCGAAGAGACCTCTGCACGAAGGAGAGCCACTTGGTGCATTATAGCCGTTGTACCCTTAGTAAGCTGGTCTACCGCAGCCAACATTGAAGTCGGGGAGCTATTTTGATGGTTAGTAATGCGAGTCTTAATGAGCGTTGACTGTGAGTTGGCTTCTCGAGGGTTGTGTGGTGTTTGGGAGACCCAAGGTTGTGCAGTGCCGGGCCGTGAGTTTGGAGGTGTTGGCGTACGAAGCTTTACATCCAGCTTAGAAAGCACCTTCTCTGGATCGTATGGCACAAGGCCAGCACCCGCAAAGCCACCCTGTATATTCTTCTCCGTTATAGAGGCGAAGAAGGCCTCGCGGAAGGCATAGAGGAACTCGAGCTTGCTTATGTGGTTGATATGCATGCGCATCAAGTCCTCGATCTGGCGACCGTACGCCTGTTTTAGCGGCCCAAAGCAGCCAACATCGAGTGGCTGAAGGAGGTGGGAGGAGTGTGGAGGCATGCAGAGCGTAATAATATTGTTCTGCTGGCAGTGGCGCTCGAATTCGGTCGAGTGGTGGCTTTCGTGGCCGTCGAGGATCAATAACCGGTATTTGCCCTTTGTGCGAGACGCTGTGTAATAGTCGAAGTGCTTGATCCAATCTAGGCCTACCGCATTGGTAGTCCAGCCATTATCGGTGGTTGCGATGCGCCAGGTAGACGGTAGGTTGCACTCGGTATACCAGTTGGCAAGGTGGTACTGCGCGGCTAAGATGATGAAAGGAGGGATGGCCCAGCCGAGGGCATTGACTCCCTGGATCACCGTTGCCCATTCGCGGTTGCCAGGCTGGGCCAGTTTCGCCTTGCTAAAGCCGTCTGAGGTCGTAACTACCATGCCCGCGAAGATAATACCCATCATAAACCCAGTCTCGTCGAAGTTGTAAACATCGTCATCCACGATACCGTACTTAGCCTTAGTGTTCCGCCCAAGCGCGAACCACTCGCTAATGACCTTTGGATCCTCACACTTGGCCCTCTGGTAGTCGTATCTACGCGTAAAACGCGTACGGAGCTGTGGCTGGCGTTTGACGAAGTTGTGTGCCCAGAGCTTGCCAACAGGGGGCGCGTCGCGTACGCGTAGCAGTTGGTTGGCCATATCTTCCACACCACGTAATCTTGGTGGAAAAGCTCGCGCACATAGCTCAATAACGTATTGAACAATAGCATCCTCTTCGGATTGAGTGAGCTTCTTCGATTTGGGCGTAGTATCGCGTCGTGCAGGCCGGCCAGCGCGCCGACGCCCTAGAGTCTTACGATCGACTCCATAGATCTTGGCTGCGGCTCGTTCGCTTAGATTCTTGTCGTTTTGAAGCGCTTGGAGGGCTAAAATTATGTGGGCTTCATTTGAATTAGAAGGCATCTTGGATGGTTGAGGAAATTGTTGTTGAGTGCGAAGGTGTCATGTCACGAAGGAAGTGGGTCACTCGCTTATATGGGTCACTCGCTTATAATATACGTTATAGTATAATTCTCTATAAAAAAAAATCTAAGATTGTAATTTTAGCCTTTTATAACTATAATATAATTTAATATATAATATTTAAGTTATTTTATATAATAATATATAGAGTTTTAATAATTTAAATGTATAGTAAAAGTCTAATATAATTTATAATAGGTTAATTCTTTAAAGTCCTATAAAGGTATTAAGAATTCTTAAAGGTATATATTTATATAGCTTTTTAAGATAAGTCGTACTTATTATTTATAAAAATTATTTTATACTATAATTTTTAATAAGGATTTAATATAGGCGTTAATAGTAAATTCGTTAAAGGCTTTGTTTTTTTATATATCTTTTTTAATAAAGTAGGGTAGTTTACGATTTTATTATTTATAATTAATTTATAATAAAATACTTAATTAACTTTTATATTTAAATAGTTTTAATTAAGTATTAAAAATTTAAAAAAGCCTTTTATAAAAAATCTTATAGTATACTTTTAAAGCCTTTAACTTTAATTATATTATTAAACTATACTATTATTTAAAGATTTTCTAATAGTCTTTATATAATAATAATAGTAACTTATAATATATAGTAAGTATTATCTACTTTAATAGTAAAGACCTTTTACTTTTATTAATTAATTAAAGCCTTCAGTTATCTTTTTCTTTTTTAAAAAAATCATATAATTATAACTAACTTTAATATTTCTTAAAATATTATATAACCTATTAAAACTATCTTTTTAATTAAAAGGTATTAAACTTTATATTATATTAAATAATAGATATTATATATAGTTTATATTTAATTATAGATTTCTTTAAATAAATAATAAAGTTATAAAGAAAAATATATTTAAGTTGATATTTAAATCCTATAGTAGTTTAAATTTTTAAAGTAAATGATAGATTTAAATACATTTTAATACTATAAATTAATAACTATAAAGTATATTAAAAAAAACCCTTTAATTAATAATTATTAGGTAAATTTGAAAGTAGTAGATATATAGTACTATAAAATTTCATTGGTTAACTTTTTAAAAAAATATCGACATTTTTATTATA
Source organism: Apiosordaria backusii (assembly GCA_030549205.1). Lineage (NCBI taxonomy): Eukaryota > Fungi > Ascomycota > Sordariomycetes > Sordariales > Lasiosphaeriaceae > Apiosordaria > Apiosordaria backusii. The sequence goes on from JAUKTV010000031.1 coordinate 123,996, forward strand.
TTATATAAATTTATAATTATATTACTTATTATCTAAGATTACTATATACTCGATCTTCTATACTTAGCTATTACTACTACCTTTACTATTACTACTACCATTACTACTATTACTACTATTATTATTACTATTACTATTACTATTATTACTATTACTATTACTATTATTACTATTATTACTACCATTACTACCTTCTTTCTTAATTATATAGTCCCTTACCTTTAGCTTGTTATAATTACTATTTAAACTATATTTAAACCTATAATCTTTTTATTTATAATTTCTATAATACCTTTACTAATATCTTCTTATATAGTAATAATTTAACAATAGTTTACAATTAAAATTCCTAATATAGTTACTATAGATTATACCAGTTATACTATAGCTTTAAATTATAATTATATTAAAATAGTTAAAGTAAGTAATAACTTTAACTGGATAGATTTGGTTTTTATAAACCTCGATATCTTTAAAAGAAAGAGCCTAGATAGTAACCTATTGATCTTACATTTTATATATTAATATACCACTTTTAATATTATATAGAAGGAACTTATATTAATATAGTAAGGCTTTATTATTATATAAACAATCTTTTAATTTATGTAGAGAGTAATAATATCTCTATTATTATCGCTATTATTAGAATTAGTTACTGTATATAGAATAATTATACTTATAGTTATATTTTTTAAATAATTTATTTTCGTTTAATTTTTAAAAGAAAGGCCTTAATTAAAATCGAATTCTCAATCTTTTAAAGGAATTATATAGAATATACTATTTAACTACTTATTTATTAGCGGTAAATATTAAAAATCAGTTAAATAGACTTAGGGTTGGGGTTAGGGTTAGGGTTAAGGGTTAAGGTTAATAAAAATAGTAAATGAAAGAGCAAAATTGTATATAAATAAAAGAAAAGCTTTTATATTTTAGTATAAAATCAATTGAAGAAAAAGTAAATAAAAAAAAAACTATTAAAGCTTATATTAATATTCTATAATATTTTAAAGTAAATTGTTCTTTCTATATAAAAAGGTTTTAACTATATTTATATAATTAGCTATAATATTACTTTAATAGAGAAAAAAGATTTAGTAAAATAAAAAAAAAAGGGTTAAGAAAAAGCTTCCTTATTTTAACATTCTTTACTATATTAAATAGATTTAAGGTTAGGGTTAAGGTTAATAAAAATAGTAAATAAAAACCACTTAAGAAAGTAGTTCTCTATTTTAGAATTATTATATTAAGAATCAGTTAAGTAAAAAGTAAATTAACGTCGAAGTTTATATCAATATCTATAATATTTAGAAGCGAATTGTTCTTTTTACTTAATAAGGTTTTAACTATATTTATATAATTAACTATAATACTACTTTAATAAGAAAAACGTTCAGTAAAATAAAATAAAGGTTGGTTAAAATAGTAAATTAAAGGGCAAGTCTAATTATATAATATAATAAATAATAACTATATAGAAAAGCCTTTTCCTATTTATATAGATTGGCATTTCCTGATTTATCGCTATTTTTTATTTATTTATTAATCCACTTATAGTAGAGAAAACCTTATAAGGCGTACTAAAGGTATACCTTTACTAGAAAATCTAGGCGCTTATTCTCTATAGCATCCTATTTTAAGGGACTTAGTTAGTGCTATACTAAAAGCTTCCTTTATAAATTACAACTTAAGCCGAAGCTAGATTTTAAATTTAAGCTATTACTGCTTTACTTACTATTATTAAGGCAATCTCTATTAGTTTCTTTTCTTCTACTTATTAATATATTTAAGTTTAGTAGATATTTTTATCTAATTTAAAGTTAACTTTATAAAAATTAAAGGTTTTATAGTAAGTGCCTATACTACTTTATAGTAAGGTTAATTACTATACTTAGTACTAACAGTAAGCCTACTACTGGTTTTTAAAGCCTATATTGGACGCAGGTTCCTAATATAAGCCTAAGGTTTAATAGTTAAAATAACGCTTAAATAGATATATCTATTAAAATACTAGTAAATATAATATATATTTAAAGATTTAATAATTTACTAGATTTTGCAATTTACATTATTTATTGCATTTTACTGCATTCTTTATTAATATTAAAGCTAAAAGATCTGTTATTAAAAGTTTTAATTATTAAGTATAATATTTAAAAAGGCCTATAAAAACAATAGTTTAAGTACCTTCGGTAGGCCTTTGGCGACCTTTTAAGGAGGGCCGGCCTACTAAAGTAACTGTTTAAAAGTAAGTTTACGATAGTTTAAAAGAGTTTTACAACTTTCTAATAATCCCTCTATTAGTTTACTAATAGAGACCATATTACAACTTTTACTTCCTTTAAATAACTAAGTTTAAATAGCTTTCCAGCCTTAAGTAGTTATTACTAACTTTCTTAAGCTAATCTAAAAGCTTTACTAAACTATTTAATTAGTAATAGCAATAAGCAGTATATATAAAGGGCAGGGACGTAATTAACGTAAGCTAATGACTTATACTTATTAAGGATTTTTTATTAAAAAGTAATAATTGCAATGCTCTATTCTTAATATAATAGAGTTTAATAAGATTATCTAGGCCTTTTAGCTAAGGAAGTACTTACTAGCTCTATTAGTATAATGTACGTATAGTCTAAAATATCTAAAGACATTATAGACCTATTATTACTTTAAACTTCTATCGGCTTAAGCTAATAGTCCCTTTAAAAAGCTAGCGTACTATTAAAGCGATATAGACTATTTAGTAAGTTAAGGTCTTATTCGTTATCGTAATTAAGTAGATAAATTACTCTACTAATTAAGAACGGCTATATACTATTAACTACGAAATTAAAAAAGAGCTTTTAATTTATTAATCCTTATTATATTTAAACCTAGTAAGTTTCCCTATATTAAGTTAAATTAAACTGTAAGCTTCTATTTCTACTTTACTATTTCTAGTAAGCTAGACTTTATTTTAACTATAGGCTTTAGTATAAGGTATGTCTTTACTTATAGCTACCTCTATTAAGTCTTTAAACCTTCTCTATATCTCTATTAAAGACTATAAAAGCTTAGCTATAGATTGTCTATTATACTATCCTATATAATTTTATATTCTTTAAGGCTATTAACCAGGCCCTATCTCCCTTTTAAAAGATAGTTTATTATATAAGCTTTAGGAATTTCCTGTAATTTAAAGATATTGCCTATGCTATTATAAGGTATAGACTAGTACTTAATTTAGTAAACCAATCTTACTAAAAATACTACTAACCCTTTTTATCAGGCTGCTTTTTAAGATAGAGTTAACTGTAAATTTAGGAAACTTAAAGTTTACCTTTAGTAATGTCCTTTTGTCAATTTCTTTAAGTTTTAGCTTTACAACTATACTTCCTTAAAAGCTTAAATATTTTAATTTATTATAAAGTACCGAATAGGTTAAAAAATAACACTGTCCGATCTCTAATTAGCATAGTTTATAGTTAAGACTATAATAGTATTTAATTGTCTTCAATTCCCTAACTTTCATTCTTAATTAATAAAAATATCTTTAGTAAATGCTTTTATAGTAGTTAGTCTTTAATAAATCTAAGAATTTTACCTTTAATAATTGAATACTAATACCCCTAACTATTTCTATTAATTATTATAGTAGTCTTAAAAACTAATAAAATAGAACTATATATTCTATTCTATTATTCTATACTAGACTATTTAAGTATAGGCCTTTTTTAAGCAATCTAATTTATTTAAAGTAAATGTCCTAGTTCCCTGGTATACTTAGTAAAGGGTATACGGTTCTTTAGAAGGAAAGGCCTAATTAAGCTAATATACCCAGTAAAGAGGACTAGAAGGCTAGGCTTAAAGTTTAACTATAAGCTTTTTAACCTTAATAACTTTAATATACGCTATTAAAGCTGGAATTACCGTAATTGCTAATACTAGACTTACCCTTTAATTATTTTTTATTAAAGGATTTAAATTGTATTTATTCCAATTATAAGACCTAAAAAAGCCCTATATTAGTATTTATTATCATTATCTTCCTATATTAGGATTAGGTAATTTACATACTTACTGCCTTCTTTAAATATAGTAGCCGTTTTTTAAGCTTTTTCTCTAAAGTTAAGCCTTAACTTCCTGTTACCTATTATTACTATAGCTAATTAAGACCTAACTATCGAAAGTTAATAGGGTAGAAATTTGAATAAACTATTGCCGGTATAAGGCTGTATAATTTAAAAAGTTATTATAAATTACCAGTAACGTATATTATAAGCGAGTGACCCATATAAGCGAGTGACCCACTTCCCACCACACCGTAACAAACTATCCTCAATTATACCGCAACAACACTAGGAAGCAACTACAATTATATTAGAAACGGCTGAATCAGATGATTCCCCAGCCTCCTGGCAAGTGCGCACGTTATGGCCAGGCTTGCCGCACACACCACAGCACCGAACCCTCGCACGATCTCCCCCTGCATTACTACTATCCGGCTGCGTTTCTTGCACTCCCTCCCTATCCACGGCCTTCTGATCCAGTAGATCCTGTGCCTCTTGTATAGTAAGTGACCCTCCAAGCCTCACACGTGTTTTTTTGGCTCTCCGGCGTTTGCTTAGTGCCTCATTGGCCTTACGGAGCGAAGAGACCTCTGCACGAAGGAGAGCCACTTGGTGCATTATAGCCGTTGTACCCTTAGTAAGCTGGTCTACCGCAGCCAACATTGAAGTCGGGGAGCTATTTTGATGGTTAGTAATGCGAGTCTTAATGAGCGTTGACTGTGAGTTGGCTTCTCGAGGGTTGTGTGGTGTTTGGGAGACCCAAGGTTGTGCAGTGCCGGGCCGTGAGTTTGGAGGTGTTGGCGTACGAAGCTTTACATCCAGCTTAGAAAGCACCTTCTCTGGATCGTATGGCACAAGGCCAGCACCCGCAAAGCCACCCTGTATATTCTTCTCCGTTATAGAGGCGAAGAAGGCCTCGCGGAAGGCATAGAGGAACTCGAGCTTGCTTATGTGGTTGATATGCATGCGCATCAAGTCCTCGATCTGGCGACCGTACGCCTGTTTTAGCGGCCCAAAGCAGCCAACATCGAGTGGCTGAAGGAGGTGGGAGGAGTGTGGAGGCATGCAGAGCGTAATAATATTGTTCTGCTGGCAGTGGCGCTCGAATTCGGTCGAGTGGTGGCTTTCGTGGCCGTCGAGGATCAATAACCGGTATTTGCCCTTTGTGCGAGACGCTGTGTAATAGTCGAAGTGCTTGATCCAATCTAGGCCTACCGCATTGGTAGTCCAGCCATTATCGGTGGTTGCGATGCGCCAGGTAGACGGTAGGTTGCACTCGGTATACCAGTTGGCAAGGTGGTACTGCGCGGCTAAGATGATGAAAGGAGGGATGGCCCAGCCGAGGGCATTGACTCCCTGGATCACCGTTGCCCATTCGCGGTTGCCAGGCTGGGCCAGTTTCGCCTTGCTAAAGCCGTCTGAGGTCGTAACTACCATGCCCGCGAAGATAATACCCATCATAAACCCAGTCTCGTCGAAGTTGTAAACATCGTCATCCACGATACCGTACTTAGCCTTAGTGTTCCGCCCAAGCGCGAACCACTCGCTAATGACCTTTGGATCCTCACACTTGGCCCTCTGGTAGTCGTATCTACGCGTAAAACGCGTACGGAGCTGTGGCTGGCGTTTGACGAAGTTGTGTGCCCAGAGCTTGCCAACAGGGGGCGCGTCGCGTACGCGTAGCAGTTGGTTGGCCATATCTTCCACACCACGTAATCTTGGTGGAAAAGCTCGCGCACATAGCTCAATAACGTATTGAACAATAGCATCCTCTTCGGATTGAGTGAGCTTCTTCGATTTGGGCGTAGTATCGCGTCGTGCAGGCCGGCCAGCGCGCCGACGCCCTAGAGTCTTACGATCGACTCCATAGATCTTGGCTGCGGCTCGTTCGCTTAGATTCTTGTCGTTTTGAAGCGCTTGGAGGGCTAAAATTATGTGGGCTTCATTTGAATTAGAAGGCATCTTGGATGGTTGAGGAAATTGTTGTTGAGTGCGAAGGTGTCATGTCACGAAGGAAGTGGGTCACTCGCTTATATGGGTCACTCGCTTATAATATACGTTAGGCTATTTTAATTAAAAGTTCGAAGGCTTAATATACTAAAGCCGATGCCTTTTTTAATAAGGTACATACTTAAAGGAAGGACTTCTTTTCCCTTATTGTAATAAAAGTAAATAGGATATTGCTGGAAGGTATTATTTAAGCCTTTAAATAGTAAATAAAGTACTATAACGGTATCATCTTTAGTAGTTAATAGTTTGAAAAATCGAAAATAGGTCTTTCGATTTACTATAACTAAGTTATAAGGTTTCTTTAATAGTGGAATAGGCTTAATGGTAACAATGTCCTTCTTTAAATAGCTTAAGATAAAAGGAAGGTCTTAAATAGGATTCTTAAAAGGCCTTCGAAGGATTTTTACAACGTTACAGCTTTTATAAACTAAATCCTTAAGCTTAACCTTCTATAAGTTAAATATACCTTTAATAATAAAAGAGGTCTTCTTTAAAAGGTTAAGACTTATATACCTAAGCTATATATACTAAAGGATAGCTAATTAAGTTAAGGCTGGTAAAGGCTTATTAAGATCCTTAAAAGACCTATCCTCCTCTAAAAAGTTAAGAGTTTTAAAGGAGACCTTCTTTGAAATTTCAAGAGCTTTAAAGGCTTTAAGGAAAGTAGGGTAACTACTAAAGTACTGTTAATAGGATACTTCCAGCCGAGGTTAGCCTTTAAGGCTAAAGTAGAACCCTAATCTTTTAAAATTTAAAAGGGTAATAAGAATACGGTTATTATCGGTAAGCTTTTAGCTATAGGGTTAGGGTTAGGGTTAGGGTTAGGGTTAGGGTTAGGGTTAGGGTTAGGGTTAGGGTTAGGGGGTTAGGGTTAGGGTTAGGGTTAGGGTTAGGGTTAGGGTTAGGGTTAGGGTTAGGGTTAGGGTTAGGGTTAGGGTTAGGGTTAGGGTTAGGGTTAGGGTTTAGGGTTAGGGTTTTTTTTCCCCTTTTTTT